>JAODAL010083463.1:0-11248 GCA_025379985.1 Phyllomedusa bahiana
TTAGAGATTAGATTTCGTTGATGGATCCTACCACTTTTGGAAATCTAATATGTGTGAGTGCAACTAGACATTTGTTTGACTTCAATTGTTAGGGCAAACATGGATTGAATTTATTTTCCTTTAGTGGTAAATAATGCTGATGTGTCTGGCAGCTGCTCATCTCCACCTGCTCAATTGAAGTAAAAAGCAATTACAGTATGCCCTCTGTAGAGGGTGGATTTAGGGTGGGTTTTCCCACAGCAATGTTTTATAAGCTATTTATAGATGTTTATTGATTGCCTGGCTTTGACGTGAGAATTGACATTTTCATTATGTATTTAAAAAAATTTATCCATAAAAAAATACAGCAACTGGGAAAATAACAGTCTGAGCGAGTTACAATATTATTCTTTCACCTATTCATTCATATATATTTTTTCTATAGGTACCGATTTGTTTTTACTATTTATTTGCTTCCAAAATGTAAAATTAAGTAAACTTAACAGTTTTCATTAAAACTGCTGGCTCACATACTGTGTAGCTCCTTAAAGGGACTATCTAACTCCCCTTTTATATCTTTAACTGTGGTGCTGAGGCTGTCAGAAAAAAAAAATCACAAAGTAAAAAACCAAAACAACTTTTACTTACATTTATATTACATCTATATGTTTATAAATCTTCTGTTTTAGATTGGACATTAAAAAACGTCATGGCCTTACGAAGGACAATTGAAATGGTTCTCACTCATTACTCTTCTGTATTTTTCAAAATGGAGATGGTGTATATCCCAAAACAATCCACTTAGGTGCAATTTATCCAATTACAAATTCTTCAGTATATGTATGTACACAGTATAAGACCATACAACTCAATTTATGAAGAAAACATGAATGCAGTTGTGTAAAATAACACTTGGTTAGAGCAAAAATCAAAGGAAGTCTAATCTTTCTCTACTGCTTTCCCCTAGCAGAGCACTCACTCTGAAATGACCCCTCAAAACTGGCTTTTAAAAAGCCCTAAATAACACCCTATTATTAAATTTAAATCATATCCTCAAAAGTTAATCATCCAACAGAAACGTCACCCCCCCCCATCGCTGCCACCCTCCTGAATTGGCTGCAGCCCTGACATGACAAAAACACTGCCCAATTTCAATTATATGGAATTAAAAGAGGGGTTTTTCCTCACCCAGGCAATGATTAAGCTTTAACATGGTAGAGGAAAGGTTAAATGAATTCCTATTGCATTTTTGTTGAATTTTCTTTTTTGTCAGGACTAAAAGAAGATTTTATGTCCTCTTAGAGTAAACAAGTTTCTCTAGTTACTGACCACCTCTCCCTGCTCTCTGTTATCTCTCATCGCTCTAAGCTGCCGTCACTTCGACCATGGCGAGTAACCTCTAGCAGAGTCTTATCTCTAGTCAAAGACTTTGTTTGCACAACTAAATGAGATGCTTTCACTCATTAGAGCTCTGCAACCTTGAGCAATACACTTTATAAATCTCTTGCACCTATGTCAGTGTAACAGGAATAGCTAGGACACAGTCTGATGTGTCAATCCACATGCCTTATAGACCCTGCTCAACAGCCGCCCCTGAAAAGGATGTATGAGTCTAAAGCTGGCTGTGGTCCTTGAAACGGCATGGTGAGAAAACCCCTTTAAGGTTCCAAACGGTGAAGTCAGGCAGTCAGGGGGATCGCTAGAAAGTTCTATCTGGGAATTGTGGCGGTGCACTGCCAGTATCCTGAACCTGACATCTGACCGCATGGCAGATAGCAAGTCTGTTGCCGGATTCTGGGTCGCTGCCATGGGCCCGGAGCACTGGTGGTCTTCTCAACTGTATGTGTGTCCTCTGAATGAACATACACTTGTATGCTACAATGGAGCAAAAAGATAAGCCTACAAATTTATATAGAGGGGCTGGAAACAGAATAGTACATGTGTTAAAACACTGAAATTGACTGAAAGAAACTGAAAAAAAGTGTCAACACAAGAACTAAAAAAGTCTAAATTTTTATTGATATGCATTAAAAATAACATAAATGATCACATCTGAATGTGGGGGGGGGGTGTGGGTGGGACAAAAAATATAAGCGCCCCAATGAGACAAGAAAAGGCAGCTCACAGAACCCACAAATGAGTATATACACATTAATAAAAAATATATTGTTGATGTCAAACAACTGCATGTAAGATATAATAACATAAGTCATAAAAGAGAATAATGAATATATAACCTGTAGCAGTATGGTCTGGCAGTACTATTTGATACTTAAATAGTAATATTATTAGGTCTTGGCACTATCGGAGTTTTTTTTTTAGTAACAGTCATTCGTGTAGTATATTTGTTCCATGTATTGGTTTATTATTTGGTGACTTATTTATAAGCTATTAAGCTATCATACGTACGTGAGCACTTTGGAAAAAGCAAATTTGTTAGCGCTGATTTACATTGTACAGTGAATGCTGAGGTGATGAACAGGATCTATGAGGAATATGCGTAAAATTAGTGACAGGAAGATTAATACATGCTGCAGTTCGCAATATGGCATGAAAAATGCTGTGTAAAACTTGCCCTACTGAGCAAAACAACACAGAGGGCCCTGGCCCTGGATGTTTTAAAACCCTAGTAACAGTGTAATATGACTGCTGTAGCCAATCGGAGACTGCAGCGGTGCCGTTCCCTTTTCGGCTGAGCCGGCAGACAACAGAAGACCAGGAGACACATTGCTGGAACGGATGTAAGTTAAGTGGTGAGTACAGTTTTTTTTATTTTCTCCCAGCCCCTGCACCATAGTTAAACTTAAAAAAGTGGAAATGGACAACCCCTTTAAGATAACTGTCTGACATAGCTCCGACAGCACTCTTCTCCTAGCGTTGTTCGCTTTCTTTGCTCACTTATCTTCTCTCACTATTAGAGACAGCATAATAGAGGCAAAGAAGGATTTACACAGAAGATCGGTGAATGGAGTGGGAGCAAATAATTCAAAATTTTAACGAGGTCAGATCACACAACCTGAACTGTTAATGAATATAGATAGCAAGAGAAGCGCAGGGGAGGGAGGATGAAACACCAAAACTGTATTTATTTACAGAGAGGATAGAATCCATGGAAAACTTTGCAATGTAGGGAACTTTTGGGTAGAAAATCACATGCTCCTCAGTATCAGTGTGTCACGGATGCCCCTGCGAACCTCGTCCCGGGTCGCAGGCACATCCATGCCCCTCACCTGAGCGGCGACGCGTCCCGCATGTCAGGGCGCAGGTGCGCTGGGGGATTCCTGTCCCCTGCTCCTTCGGGAGCGTAACTTACCAGGGCCGCACTCCCTGCTCAGCTCTGTCCCTCGCGAGCGCCGGTCCCCCGCCTCCTAGGCCCGTCGCAACCGCAGCCGGCAAGTGTTTTAAATTTAAAGAAAAAGAGCCAGTGGCACCGGTAATTGGCTATTCCGGGCACTGCACCTAATTTATGAAAGGGCCTACCTCTTCCTTCCCTTCCTGGCTACCGCTGCCGGATCTTTAGTGCCATTAGCCTATTGAGAAAGGCGTTCCTAGCCTTGTTCTGATTAACCGTGTACCATACCATTGCTTCCGTTCCCTCGACCACGATTCTCCAGCCGCTGCCCTGACCTTCTGCCAGTCCTCGACCCGAAACCATAGAGCCGCCTGGTCTCCTGACCTTCTTCTGCCTGTCCTCGCGACAACGAGCCTACCACCCTGACGATTTTGTAACCACACTACACCTTGGCTGCCTCTGCAAGCAAGTCACGGTCCAGGGGGTAGCGAACCTGGTTAGACCTCCCGGCCCGAGCAAAAGGTTCATCCCCCCGCTTTGTGCGGGACCTCTGGTGAAAACCGGGACCTTCTTAGATTCCGCCTCCTTGCGTGCCTTACAAACCATCCGCTTTTGCGGTGGTCCAGAGGATCCACTCCTCGTTCACCGAAACCGAGACAGTAAGATGATCCCGGCCATTGATACAGCCAAGGGGAGGTCATGAGCAGTAGTCTATATGTTGATGTGAGAGAGGAGGAGGTCATGAGCATAGTCTATATGTGAGTGGAGAGAGGAAGGAGGTCATGATCAGTAGTCTATATGTGAGTGAGGAGAGGAGGGTCAAACCATTAAACAGCAGCCTTAGGTGTAATGATAAGGAAGGAGGGGTAAATGATCAGTATTCTATATGTGAGTGTGAGAGGAGGGGCAGCCATTAACAGCGCAGCCTATAGTGAGTGAGAGAGGAGAGGCCATGAGCACAGCTATATTGAGTGAGAGAGGAGGAGCATGAGCAGCAGTCTAAATGTGGAGTGAAGAGAGGAAGGAGGCCATGAGGCAGCATCTATATATGAAGAGGAAATAAAAAAGTAAGGAAGTGCCGTGATCAGCAGTCCAGTGAGAAAAAGCTCTATAGTCAAATGTCCACTGAGAGAGGAAGGCTATGAGCAGCAGTACCCATGTAAGAGAGAAGAAACCAGAAACAGCATTCCATGTGAGATAAATGAAGCTTATGGTCCCTGTATAAAACGAGGGTAAGGGCAGACTAAAGGAAACCCGAGATTATAGAAGCATGAGGAAGGATGATCCTGCATGAGTAGAGAGAGAGCACAATCAGTGGGCCAGAGTAGAAAAAACCTGGAACAGAATAAGACTAGACTGAACTGGGGTGTGCAGCATAGGCAGAGAAGTAATCATCTGCAGAGCAGCAACAGGTTTTCTACTACAGAGATTCATTTATTTAGATTATGGATGGCGCCTATGAAGCGCAAATCTAAATGTGTGGAGCCCCATTCGTAATATTAACTGTATAGGGCAACTAATTTTTTTTCAAAACACTGATAAACATATTCTTTTCCTTCTTAGCTGGCTTTTATTTTCTGAAGAATGTAGATTTTTCTTAATTCCTGTTGTCTTATATGATTATGGGACACATCTCGCCTGCAAACTGCTTTAAACAGCATTAGAGATCCATTACACCCGCATCTGCATGGACATAGGAGCCTGTGAACTAGAAGCAGATCCATTGTACTTCCAACATACTACTCGGCGTATAGCGGTAACAAGCAAAGTGCGCTATAAACACCGGCTAACCCCCCTAATAGATAATTAAGGTGGAAATTTTTCTTTCAATAACCATCACAGTTAAAATCCAGCATATAAAGCTTTACCTTTGCTTAATTGTTTTTGGTGGCAACTTTGTTTTAGCATTTCTGCAGCATAATCTAGTTACTGTAAAGGAACTTTGAAAAACGGCACAAATTAATGCTAAACGACCCTTAAAAAGAGATAATTTGGGTGTTGCTGTTATCCTTTGGTACTACTCTGTTTCTAAACATGCTGCATCCTAGCTTCACTAACATCTCAGAGGCTGCACTATGCCAGCTCCAGATCCGCCTGGTGCTTTTTCCTTTTTTTCTCCCAACATGTAACATGAAACAAGATGTACTCTCCACGACTCACCTGTAATGCATTGTGCTTCACATGTTTCAGCAGGGACTATCAAGCACCCGTTTTTCCGTCTACAATTGGTCACATGCCAGGTGTGGGCATTTCAGAGGTCTAGGGTTCACATAGCATTGTTCTGTAAGGGCCATGTTTCTCACGGCTTAAACCTAACGAAATTTTAGAGGTCCCGAAATTACAGCGCAGAGTGCGCAAATTTACGGCTGAATAACTATAACGGTAATCCCACAGTTCTCATAAGAACTATGGATTAAATGTCACCCCCCTCTCCTGCTACGCGAATACGCTGCGAGGGGAGATAATTGACAAGTGAATTACCAAGCGGTCGTTTACGCAGCCGCTGTAATGCAAGTCAAATGGGC
Organism: Phyllomedusa bahiana; assembly: GCA_025379985.1. Taxonomy (NCBI): domain Eukaryota; kingdom Metazoa; phylum Chordata; class Amphibia; order Anura; family Hylidae; genus Phyllomedusa; species Phyllomedusa bahiana. The sequence goes on from JAODAL010083463.1 coordinate 5,797, forward strand.
CGGCCCTCCCCGCTCCCTCCCCCGCTCCTCCCCCCTCGGCTCCATCATCCCGCCCCGCCCCCGGCCACAACGGCATAATTGCAGGGCGTAAATTACGATACGTCCCCGCAGTGTTAAGCCTTGTGAAACATAGCCATAAGAATTCAGTGACCATAAAAAATGGCAAAAGTGGTATTTTTGGCACTCCATTTAAAAAAACAGATGGTTGCATCATGAAGGATTAACCAATCATATCTAGATAATGTAGAAAACCTCCGGCCACTTCTTTGGTTGTAAGCATTTTAAAAAAAAAAACATGGCTAAGGTCCAATAATCCCTTATCCATAAATTAGCAAACCGTTGCAATCTCCCAAATTTTAGTCATCTAAATATAACAAGCAGTTCCAGATAAGATTTTTGGCTGTTACTTTGACTTCCCTCCAATCCTCCTTACTGGTAAGTAGATGTAGGAAGTCGAGAACAGCAGAATTTGACTTTCTCCCTCTGGGGCTAACCTCCCTGAACTGGGTTGCGGGCTCTATAGCGTCCCTGGACCTCTTACATCTACCCGCTTGTCATATTTTATGGGACTGAAACAGGCTAAAAACAACAAGCCTGACATTCTCTAGTCCGGAACTGCGTGTTGTATTGTTATACATACTAATTTGTGAATTGCAACAATTTACTTTTCTGTATATGGATAAAGACTTAGCATGTTTTTGGTAAATACTACAACAGAGTTTTGTGGTTTTATTATTTATCTAGTGAATCTTATAAAAATTGGTCCTATTAGACAAACGATACCTCACTTGTAGGATAACCAACAACACCCAGTTGAGCCTTTAAGGGTAATATGTATAGAGCTTTTTATAAAGATATGGCTGCATTGTGTTAATTAATGAAATTCCCTCCTGCCACATTTTGTCTTCTCCTTCTAACTAATTAGAGAATAAGCAGTTGCTAAGCAACCACCTCAGCACAAATTCCCAGGACAGAGTCAGCTGACCATGGCTGTGGGCGGCCTGGGCTTTTTTAGAAGAAGGAAGTGGTTCAAAAGCGAAGCTCTGTTACTTGTGTTACGAGTTTTTTGTCTGGTATTTCCTGTATCCATACCTTTATATATGTGTAGAAATCAAAATAGTGTCTTGCACTTAGCTAGGGAAATAATGGTCTAGTGAAAAAGGGGTATCAGCAGTCCCCACACAATATATAGGTTTACTAATTTCAACAGCACACAAAATAGGATGTAGCCGTTTTAAGAAATAATAAAGAATTTATATAGGATCTATTGCATGAAAGTAAGTACAGGACCAGAGGAATTCAAAAAGTGGTTACATAGGTTACAAACAATGCCTCAAAACGTTTGATAATTGATGATATACAGCTAATTTCGGAACTTATAGGGACAAACCTTTTTCGGCTAGGACCAAAATAAAAGCCGTTTTACCAGATCACTGAAAAGAAGCAGTTGCAATGTAAAGGACCATATTAAACAGAGGAAAAGAAAAAGAAAGAGAAAAGAATAGACAGAAAATGAAAAATAAGGGAGGTAAAAATGAGTAAACATAAAGTGATAACAAAGAAAAGGAGAGATTCCAAACACCAGAGTTGAGGAAAAATATCAGCAGGAGAAATTATAGCAGCGAAAAAAAGAGATATTCCAAATTAAAGTAGAAGGAAGAATGATCCAGAGGAGTAAAACATAAAATAGGGTTGTCTAGGAAGAATTAGCTTACCAAAACAATTAGGCACAAAGAATAACAGAAATTGAGTAAACTTGTGAGTGGAATAATACCACTAGTCAGTTATATGGGAGCTGTAGAGGAGAGAATATATGTTAACATTACACAAAGAATAGTATGGAGTGAAGTAATGTAAATAAATGCAGATGATGAGAAAGAGAGGACAAATGCTACCCACTGTGGATCGCAGGGTAAAAAAAGCCTGTGGGACGAGAGGGAGAGGAAAAAGATAAAAAACATATGAGTGCCTTAAAAGAAAATAGATTATAAGATATAGAGAGACATGCTGACAAACCTATAGTGGAACTGGCAGGGAAAAAGAATAGGGCCCCCTATGGGGAGGGCGGCCGAAGAATAGAGCGCGCGCGATCCTCAATTGAGAAAGTTGCGCCGCGCAATGTTATAAAAGACGGCCGGGCTGCACATGCGTCCTATGTAGAAACGCAAGAGAAAAAATTTAGCACATGCGTCGGGTCCGGAGGACCCCCTCCGTACAGCAGTTTGCCGATGATGGAGGAATAGATTGTAGTGTAAAACAGAGAGATTTTGGAGTGGTAAGAAATGAAGGAAAAAGGAAAAGAAAAGACAAAGATATATAAGATATATAGTTGGATGATGATTAAATGAATGGACATCAAAAACAAGACACACTGAATGGGATAACAAGTATGCTTGTAGAAAATTGTAATGCTTGATTACATATAAATATAAAGAAGACTATACATAACTCACCAATACAATAGAAAATGGTTATGACCAAACTAAATCAGTTGATTATATGTAGTTGGAATAAATAAATAAGAATAAGAGTTATAACTATGTAATACTCCAGAAAGGAGATTATAATCCAAAATCCCCAATCTTCTTAAGATAGCGAATCAGTAAAATAAATGTTTAATATAAAGGTATAAATGCAATACTAAACAGTACATGACACATTGAATGGCAAATTATGCCAAAGAATAAGAAATAATACTGATTGCTGCATGAGATATAGGATATAACCTATGAAACATAATGTAATAATCTGAGAATTTACATGAGAATGATAGGGGGAATGTTTAGAAAATGTAATCGCATTCCCTATTCAGGCCGCTTGGGTGGAGACTGCCCAGGCGGTGAATCCAGAACGCCTCGTGTTTTTTAAGTAAAGCAATGTGGTGCCTCCTCGTCGAGGTTAGTCGTGGGACATGTGCCCACACTTGAAAACGGAGATTGACTCATCTACCTTGGGTGTTTGTTTTTCCACAAAATGTTGTGGGAGAGGGAACCAATTTTTTTGGCAGCGTATTGTAGATTGTGGCGCAATCCATGATCTTATACTTTTAGTGTGGTATTCACAACCCACTAAAATAGGTGAGGCTAACATGGACATTTAATTAAGGTACACCCGACCGGTAGGAAAAATCACATGTAAAATAAAAAATAGCCCTTTTATTGAAAGAGTCCACTGTGGGATGATTATAACCAGTGTCTCCTTTTGAAAGATATTGGGAGCAATTTGCTACAATGTAAACATGGAAATGGTTCCATGTCTTAGGGAACCCTAAGTTGGTTTGAGAAATCTCTGTTTCTCTGTAATGGGACCGTTGGTCGGGCCCGTACTAGAAGGTCCCTGATAATTTTTGCCATTTTTGTAACAAATCTGTGTAACAGTGCAAATTTCCCTTCCGAATCTCCCGGATAGCCATACATATGTGGCCAAAATGTTTTCTACCGGATAGTTTTGGTGTGAAGTTTTTGGCATAAGAGGATGGAAGGTATTGATAAAAACGAGTCTAGAAGATTGTGGCCAATCGGCCTTATGGCCTCGCTTTGTTTTTTTGTAAATGTAAATCAGTCCGTACAGGTACCTTCTCATCTAATGAATTTGTTAGCCATCTTGTCTAATTGAGGAGGCAGATCATCCGGGTTAGAGACTATCCATCTGACTCTCATAAATTGGGAGAAAGGGAGAGATATTTAAAAAAACGTGGAGCAGTGGCAGCTATGGATGTGTAGAAAGTGAAGTTTTTGTGTTTATAAACTGTTGGTTTAGAGGTGAAAAGATCTTGTGGTGATGTGTTGAGGCGAATTGCATTTTTGGCTATCGAGATCGATCGATAGTCGACTAGTCCCGCTATCCCGATAAGGTTTTTCGATATGAGCATTCCGATTATGCGCGATTAACCATTAAGTCCTATGGGAGAGCAACAACACCTTCATTATTATACAAACCCAAACAAGGCAGAGGAAAGCTGAAATTAACATCCACTAACAGTCCAAATGGATACGTCCTACATCTTAGGCAACCACTAGTTATAAAAGTCACAGAAAAAAAGTCACAAGACCATTTACTATCCCTGCTTGTACCAACAGCCTGACCCTTAAAACACTGCATCACCCACGAAATTAAAAAGTGCCAGAAGGCATGTATGATTTGAACCATCATGTTACTTGAACTGAACATGTGACTAACCCTGTCCTGGAACGCAGCATGAGCCCCAAAACCTGCATGACCCCCCACATTTAAAAAGTGACGGAAAAAAAGGTGTTCTTTCCAAACCACCATTTTAGTTTCCTGGACATTGACTATCCCTGTCCTGGGCCACAGCATGACCCCAAACCTGCATTACCCCCACATTTTAAAAAGTAGGGAAAAAGGAGTCTTTAACCACCATTTTAGTTTCATCACTTGGAACATTGAATATACCTGTCCTGGGGCCACAGCATGAGCCCCAACTGGCAAAGACCCCCCACCAATATAAAAAGTGCCGGAAAAAGAGTCCTTTTCAAACCACCATTTTAGTTTCAACTGGACATTGACTATACCTGTCCAGGCCACAGCATAGCCCAAACCTGCATGACCCCCGACATTTAAAAAGGCCGGAAAAAGAGTCCCTTTTCACCACCATTTTAAAGTTCAACTGACATTGACTATACCTGTCCTGGCCAACAGAGCAAATAGCCCCAAACCTGCCATGACCCCCCATTTAAAAAGTGCCGGAAGAAAAGGAGTCTTTTTCAACCACCATTTTATTTTCCACAAACTGGACATTTGACTTATACCTGTCCCTGGGCCACAAGCAAGACCAGGGCCGGAGTTTTTACAGTGGTGCGTGAAAGCCCAGGCTGGCAGTTCCGTCATCCCTAATTAAACCACGCAAGGTTAAATGAAATGCCCTGCATGACGCAGCAACGAAAACTGTCGTGGCTGAACAGATGCGGAAAGCGAAAAAGTGTGAGGAACTCCCCAAGCCTTCCTCTTGTACACAGTAAATACCTGGGTACCCGCTGCCCCCTCCCGTATGAGTGTGTGGACCAATTTGAGCTTCCACTTTGGAAATACTGGTGGTTAACGCTCCTGTTTACACCCAGAGTGCCCTTTATCTTGGCATTCTTTTTTCCTCTCATTTTAACTCAACGTGCTGGAGGAATGGTCTCTGTACTTTTCTCTGTTCTGTGCCAACCCATACTCCATGTTCCTGAATAACCACACTGGTCCAAGTTTCTTCCTGTACCTCGCCTTTAACTATTCAGAGGAATTTTTAACAAGCTAATTTGTACCATGCAAGTTTTTTCTTAGTACTTTTAATTCAAGAAAACACATTTTTAAAAAGGATGGAATCCCCACCATGTCTATTGTTTCTCTTTTTTTTTTCATAGTATTAAATGGGGGTTTCTCAATTACAGGGATTGATAGGCTATTTAAAAGATCTGTGCAAAAAACAAGTCATTTTGCAAATATGTGT
>JAODAL010083464.1:0-11248 GCA_025379985.1 Phyllomedusa bahiana
CGGGGCCGGGTAAAGGGAAATCAAACTAAATTTCAATACACTTAAACGCTCCAAAACACACCAACAATGGCCGGTGAAAGGGGACTCTACCATATATAGGACCAGGGGCCCGTCAATTAACAAATTAAAGGGGCGGGGCCCTTTAATGGGCCCACCCGTCGCGCCCCTTAAGCAGGGATTATGCGCGGGCGGCTGTCAGAGTGGAGACGGGAGGGGGGAAATGGTAAGTAGGGGTTTCCACCCAGAGCGAAGGACCGGGTAGGGGCAGCCGCAGCACCCTGCCGGACCCCGGCGCCAGGGGGCCCCCGGGCGAGGCGGGCCCCGCCGCCGGCAGGGATGTTGCGGGTTGGACTCCACTTCTTTATTTGGATGTTTTTCTTTGCGGGGCCCGCGGGTTTCCCCAAATTTTGCGGGTCGTACTAAAGGCTTGTTTGGGTGGCAGAGGGTTTGGGGTTCCGTGGGGGGGGGGGAAACGGGGGTCCGTGTCCTGTTTGGTTTTTTTGGAATTTTATTGACTCGGGGCATGGAGTGTAGGTTGCCAGGGTTTTAAAGGGGGGCTTTAAAAGGGAAGTGCAGAGGGGGGGCCGGTTAAGGAAAATACCGTTGCGGGATTGCGCCCTTTTCTTGGAAACTGAACTTTGCTTGCGGGATTTTCCCCATGGGGGGGTTTTTTTTGTAGGTGGTTGGCGGGGGGCCTCGGGGGGGTTGAGAAGCCACCCCCATTTGTGGGGTTTGAACCGGGGAACCAGGGGGACCTGGAGGGGGGGGGCCCCTTTTTTGGAAAAGTTTAACGGCCAGGCCCTCTATTGGGGGGGGGGTCCCAATCGGGGGTGGAATCTTTATGATGGGCGGGCAGCAGGGGCTTCAAGCCTTTGGGGGGACGGGGTGTGGGGCCCCGTGGCCGGCGGAGTGGGGGATTCCCCTTTTGGTACGCAATTTGGCTTTCCCTCGAACTTTTTCCCTAGTGGTGGCGGTTGGCTGTGGGGGGATGGGGTTAGGGATCGAAGGTGCGGTTCCATTGTCAATTGGGGAGTGTGGGGCCATCAACATTTGTCTGTCTTGCCTCCGGTGGTTTCGGTTGCTCGGTCGTTGGTTTTGCGGTGTTTAGAATTAAATTCGTGGGTGGTGGGGCTGTTGGGGGGGGTGTGAATGTGGTGGCTATTCTCTTTTCTCGATTGCATGGGGCGGCTCAGGAAGCTGGCCCCTCGGCGGGGGAAGGGGGGAGGAATGCCCCAGTCACCTTTGGAGCGGGGCATCCAGTCCAGACCTTTTGACCCGGGGCTTCCTGTATGGGACCGGGTTTGGTCTATGGGAGGGCCTGGGAGTGTGGTCAGAAGGGCTTGGGGGTTTTGGGTTCAGTGCGGCGGAGGAGAAGATTTTAGGGGCATTTTGTGCCTGATGGTGACTTGGAGGGGCTGGGGTGGTCGATGGTAAGGTACGAGATTTAGGGGGGCAGCATTTGGTTTTTAATGGGAAGGGGAGGGATCTGAAATGGATTTGTTTTTTCTCGGCTTTGCGCGGTTATGGGGTGGGGGGGGGGCCGGGGATTTGCGTCGCCCGTGGTGTTCGCATTTTTGGGGAAATTTAGGGGGGGGGGTCGTCTGGCGGCCTAGGTAGAGGTGGTTTGTTTCGCCGGGCCCTTCTCGTAGCCTTTTTTTGGGGCGTTGGGGGTGGGGGATTGGGTTTTCCCCGAGTCTGGGAAGGGGGGGGGCCCTCGGGCCCGCGGAGTGTGGGAGCATGGGGGTGGGTGGTATTTTGGACCCGAGTTCAAAGGGGGATCGGGAAGGGAGGGGCCAACAGGTGGGTTTTGGGGGGGGCCCGGGATTTCCATGTGCCCTCGGGCTTGTTTGGGGGTTTTTCGGGTTTTTGTGCGGCGGTGGGTGGGCCCCTATTGGTGCCCCAGGGGGTTCCTTTCTGTCGCGTATAATTTTGGGCAGTTTCAGGGTTTTTTGGGGGCAGGGGTTTGGGACCCGGTGAGTTGCCCGCACTCTTTTCGGATAGGAGCGGAAACAGAGGCCGGGGGTGGGGGCTTCCCCCTGATTTGGTCCGCGGTTGGAAAGATGGAGTCGGACCGGTTAGGATATATGGGGCCCCCCCGTTGGTTTGGGGGGAAGGTTTTGGGGGTGGGGGGTTTTTTTGGTTTTTTAGCGCCTGAGTTTTGCCGTCACGTTTTCGTGTTTCTTTTTTTTTTTGTACTCGGTGCCTTCCCCGGGTCTGGATCCGGGGGCTTTCCCCTTTTCCACGGGGGCGGAGGAGGGGCGCGGCGGGGGGGCGGCAGCTGGGTTTTTTTTTGACGCTTGGCAGTGATTCATGGATGGGACGGCGTGGTATGCGGGGGCTGAGGGGGGTTTCCCGGGAATTTTTTGCGGTTGCGGCATTGGAAAACCCCCCGGATGTTCTGTAGGCATGGGGGGGGGGTAATGTTTTGGGGGTCCCTTACTTCTCGGGGAGCTGGTAAAAAACATTAAATATGACCTGTTGCGGTTGTGGTCGTTTTTTCCCGGGCGGGGTCTTGTGTGGTCGGACAGGGGTTTTCCGGCTCTTTGGGCGGGGGGCCGGTCAGTGGATACCTGAATAAGGCCCGGGTAAGGAAACAGGGCAGTGGCAGGTTTTTGGCCGTAATGGGGGGGGGGTTTGTGCGCCACCTCGAAATTTGGGAAACAGGAATGGGGAATTTTTGGAGAGCGGATGGGGTTCATTGACACGGTTGGTTTGGACTTATGGGCCTCGGTCTTTAGGAGGGTATTGAGAGGGGTTTGGTTTGGTGGGGGTCCGCGGAGAGGGGCATGGCATGCCGCGGTGGCGGTCGAGGGTTCTTGGAGTGGTGGGAAATTGGTAAGGGAGTCCTTGGGGAGGATTCCCTCGGTTTGGGGAACTTGGAGGCCCCCGAAGGTGGGTCTTTCGGGGGTATCCTGGGGACAAAATGGAGAAGCCATAGATATGGCTTTTGGGCCCCGGCCAGTGGAGTAGGTGGGGGGAAATGGTGGTTTGTCCCCTTCGGGATTTGGTCGCCGGGTCGGTTTTTTGGGGCTCCAAGGGCCTCGGCCCCCCATTTTGGGTTGGTTGGTTTAAATTTTATTCGGGTTTTTTTGTGGTTGTATATAGTATATTATTTATGGAGAGGCACGGGTGAGGTGGGTTATTTATACTGGGGGTATATATTTACATTATTATTTTAAAAACGGTTTACGATTTATATTTATTATATGGTTTTTTGTTAATTTTTGTGATTTTTTTTAAAAAGGCTGCTGTGGGCCAAATTTTAAACCAAAAGGTGTTCGTGTCCAATGGGGGGGTACAGTAGGGGGTAGGGATAAGGAAAAAATTGGAGGGAAGATTGGTGAGGGGAGGGGGGGCAGACTCGCGTTTCCCTGGGGTCAAGACCCCGCGCCGGACCGGGCCACCCCCCATGAGGGTAGGGCGCAGCCCCCACCTGGGCGCGGCCCCAGCGGGTGCGGTGACGGGCCGAGCTCATGGTGGCCCGGGAGCCGGGGGAGGAGTTCGGGCGCAGGGGGGCGGTTTTAAGGCGCCCCCTCTGCCCGGGGAAAACATCGGCGCCAATGTGACAGTCCCACCGCCCGCCTTTAATTGGGGTTTTGGGGGTAGGAGGTGTGGGTTTTGGGGGAATTTCGGGAAATTGGTTTGGGGTTTTTTTTTTTCCAGTGGCCCTGGGGGCGAGGTTTTGGGTGGTAAGGAAATTGGTGAGGGGGGTCCTTGGGGGGTTCCCTCAGGTTTGGGGAACTTGGACGGGGCCCGGGGAAAATGGACTTTTCGGGGTTATCCCGGGGGGCAAAATGGGGGGCCCTTAAAATTTGGCTTTTGGGCCCCCGACGGTGGCTGGGGGCAAATGGGGGTTTGTCCCCTTCGGGGAAATTTGGTCGCCGGGTCGGGGTTTTTGGGGGTCCCAAGGGCCCCGGCCCCTGTTTGGTACGGTTGGGTTTTAAAATGTTATTTTGGGTTATTTATGTGGTTTTTAGATATATAATTTTATGGAGAGGCCGGGTTAAAGGGGATTTTTATAGTGGGGGATATTTTTACTATATATATTTATACAGTTTTTCAGATTTATATTATATTTTAAATGGTTTGTCGTTAATTTTTTGTTTTTTTTGTTAAAAAAACGGCTGGGTGTGGCCAAATTTAAACCAAACAGGGGTGTTCATCACTGCGGGGGGTAGTAGGGAGGTGGGGTCAAGGAATAAATTGGAGGGAAGATTTGGGGAGGGAGGGCGCCAGACTCAGCGTTTCCCCGGGGTCATGCGGTAAGGGTAGAGATGTGAGGGACAAAACAGACAAGAAGGGACAAACGGATGCAAAAAGGAAGGTTAAAAAAAGGCAAGGTACAAAAAAGACGACTGGAAAAAAACCAAAAACTGACAAAAATAAAAATAGGGCTTGGGGGAACTAAGGCATAAACAAGGCAAGGACCAGGGAGGAACATGGATGGGAAATTCACGGGCAAAAGAAAAAGACAGACACATGGAAAAAATTTTTGGGCTAAACCTACAAGAAACCCCCAACCCGACCCCTAAAAAACATAAGACATTACCTACATGCAACAAACACAAACACAAGAACTGACATGAGACAAACAGAGACTAAGCATAGGACACGGGCTAGGAACTAGGCATAACATGGAAAGTAACACAGGGCAATAGAAACATGGCAAGGAACTATCAACAAAGTACGACAGAGTCATGGAAACGGCGTGGAGGACAACCAAACAAAATAGGAGGATACCACAAGGACACAAACAAGACAGCGGTGCGCTACACCCAGACTATAACAAAAACAAGAGATAAGACAACGCATAGCAACAAAAAGAACTACAGTTACAACAAGGATCAGCTGGATTGTAGGGATTTGCAGGTTAATAACCAGGGCCGGACTGGGAATAAAATCAGCCCTGGCACACAAAGCCGCACGCACCAGCCCACATAATTTCCGCTTTAAAAAATGTCCCTTGTTCTCGCACCTAGTCCACTGTGTAAATAAACTACAACTATATAGGTGCTTTCACACGAGCATTTTTGGTGGCATTTTTGATGGTTTTTGGTGCGGTTTTGTGAAGATAGCAGAGCAGTTAATGCTGTACAATTTCTCCACAATAAAACGCATCAAAAAAATGCACCAATACCGCTCTGTGTGAGAGCCCCCTTCACACAAGCAAGAGAGAAACTGTGGTGAGTGTAACCCGCTCATCTGTCAGGTGTCTGCGCCATTACAATCAGGGACAAGCCCACACTGACACATATAAAAGAACCAACATTAACATACAACCCCTCCAATCACACCCCCTGTAGTCAGGTCTCCACCACTTGAAGTACAGCACTGATTAATAACAGTAAGTATATTGCAGAGGACTCACAGGTGACGTCAGCGATGATGGGATAGTTGTTCTCTTCTCCTTATCATTTCTGGCCCAATCTCCTTGATGCATTCCCTTTGTTGTTCCCTTCCCATTTCTTTCTCAGTCCCAGTACAGCATGCAAATGTCTTCTTCTCCCTGGTCTCTACACTGTCCATGTAGAATTTACACACAAATTACTATTAGACTCCTCATCTCTATCCAGCACACTTTCCTATCATTTCCCCAAACAGAGTATGTTTGACCCTAAAAGTTAGAAATTAAAAAATGTCAAGATAAGTGGCATGGTAAATAGGTAAGACCCCATTTATTGCAGGCAGGGCCAGTATGTAGGAAGGCAGGGCCAGTAGTATGTAGGAAGGCAGGGACAGTGTGTTGCAGGCAGGGTCAGCATGCAGGCAGGGTCAGTATACAGGCTGGAAATGGACAGTATACCGGACGATAGGGACAGTATACAGGCAGACAGGGACAGTTTACAGGGCAAAAAAGTGGCCCTTATAGGCAGGACAGGGACAGTATTTAGGCATGGCAGAGGACAGTGATAGGCGAGCAAAGGGCAGTGTTATGGTAGGAGTGCTATGATTGGCAGCCAGGGCAGGGTTTGGCAGCCAGGGCAGGGCATCATTTATAGCAGGGCTGGGTATCTAGTAGCCTCTGGGCAGGCATCATTTAGAACAGGGCAAGGGTATAGGTTTCCAGGGCTGGGATTCATATAGCAAGGGAAGGGCATAGGTAGCAAGGGCAGGGCTTAAATATTGCCAAGGGCAGGGCATAGTGTAGCCAGGGCAGGGCTTTCATTTAGCCAAAGGCAGGGTGTAGTAGCCAGGCAGGGCTTAAGTTGCCAGGGCAGGGTTTATCCAGTAGCAAGGGAAGGGCATTCAGATGGCAGACCGTGTGTAGGTAGCCAGGCAGGGTAGAGGTAGCCAGGCAGGGGCTCGGTAGCCAGTGCAGGCAATCATATAGCCAGGGCAGGGTATCAGAGCCAGGGCCAGGGGCAGTATATAGGACAGGAGCAGGGCTATTATAGGCGCAGGGAAGGGCAGTATATAGACAGGAAGGAGCTGTATATATCCTGGGAAGGGCTATTTTAGGCAGTCAGGGAGGGGCATGTATATAGTCAGGGCAGGGCTATTATAGGCAGCAGGCAGGGGCAGATATAGCCAGGGCAGGGAAGTTTATAGCCTTGGGCTGGGCATAATTAAAGGCAGCCAGCAGGGGCTAGTATATAGCAGGGCAGGGGCAGTATATAGCCAGGGCAGGGAAGGGGCAGTATAGCCAGGGCAGGGGCCCTATATAGCCAGGGCAGGGGCTGTTTAGGCATGCAGGGCAGGGGCAGTATATAGCCATGGGAGGGGCTGTATATAGCCTTGGGCAAGGGCTATTATAGGCTAGCCAGGGCAGGGGCAGTACATAGCAGGGCAGGAAACTGTTTATATGCCAGGGCAGGGCTATGATAGCAGTCAGGGCAGGGGCCAGTATATAGCCAGGGCAGGGCTTTTATAGGCAGCCATGGGCAGGGTGAGTATATAGCCAGGGCAGGGGCAGTATATAGCAAGGGTAGGGCTATTATATGCAGCCAGGTCAGGGGCAGTATATAGACTGGGCAGGGGCTGTATAGGCAGCCAGGGCAGGGTCTATTATAGGCTAGCCAGGGCAGGGGCAGTATATAGCCAGGGCATGGGCAGTATATAGCCAGGGTATGGCTATTATAGGCAGCCAGGGCGAGGGGCAGTATATAGCCATGGGTGTGGCTGTTTAGTAGCAGCCAGGGCAGGGGCAGTATATAGCCTGGGGCAGGGGCCACAGTTTATAGCCAGGGAAGGGCAAGGGCAGTATATAGACAGGGAGGGCGAGGGAAAGTATTTACGTGGGGCCAGAAAACGGCAATATATAGCCAGGGCAGGGCTATTATAGGCACGCCTGGGCTGGGGCAAGTAGTATATTACGCCAGGGCAGGAGTGTAGTATATAGCCAGGGCAGGGCTATTATGGCAGCCAGGGCGTGGGGCAGTATATAGCCAGGGCTAGGGGCAGTTTATAGCCAGGTCAGGGCAGGGGGCAGTATTTTGCCAGGGCAGGGGAAGTATAGGCTGCCAGGGCAGGGGCAGTATTATAGCCAGGCAGGGGCAAGTATTTAGCCAGGGCAGGGCTATTATAGGCAGCCAGGGACAGTAAGTAGTTTAAAAAAAAATTAAAAACGTAATAACTCACCACACTGTTCCCTCTATTCACTATTCTCTCTGGAGACGGTGGTCAGATATACTGCAGAGTGGGTGCCGGGAGCAGGAGCGCGAAGGTAGTCTCTTATCATCGCACGCCTGCCCCGCGGCCTCCGGGTAAGTGAACAGACAGGTATCAGTAGATCCCAGATGTTCAGCCTCGGTCGCTGCTTGAACGCGATGGTGCAGGCCGGCGGCCGTGATGGCTGCATGGCTGGGTCTGAGTGACCGGCCGTGAAGAGTGTGGCGAGGGGGGGGCTTGTTGGCCCCCTGCACAGGGGTACGGTCGATGATGCGACCATTTGCAGGCCCCTGGTAGCGACGGCCACAGTCTTGCGCCGGCACTCGGGGCCGCTCGGGGGGGAACACCATTCTCATCGGCGGGCGATCCGTGCCAGCCCTGCGGAGGACCCCAGCGGCCCGCCGGGCAAATGCCCGGTTTGCACTATGGTCAGTCCGGGCCTGTTTATAACCACAGGTGGAAGAGGATTGGCAGAGGAAGCCCAAACCCGCTGAACACTGTGGGAATAACGGAGTGCAAGATGTGACTGCCGCCCTCTATAGAGAGACAAGGAAGTTGGGCAGTAGCCAAGTTAGTGGGAGCAGCTTGGCCAGCATGGAAAATGATGCACCAGGCAACCGTATGTGAGGATGCAGAGCACCACACAGGAAACAGATCTGCGATAGGAACAACAGGAAACACAGGTAAGGTCAAGAACAGGAACTACAGCCATGTACGTGGGCCAGAACTGAGAACGCGCACAGACGTTGACACACAAAATCTTCCTATTCACCTATCTCCTTCTTCGAGTGATGTTATGGGGAAGTGTTACCAGGTGGTACTTAATTGGTTTCTTCATTATGAAAATATTGGGGATGAGGTGATCTGCTGGGGATAACTCAGAATTTCCTGCAAGTTGTATGGTCTCTTGCAACTGCAGAATATACAGCTATATATAGATATTTGGAAGTCACATATGGGGATAATGTGCAGCAGATGTTTGGTGCTGACTATTCATCTAAGGAGCAGTCAGATCTCTTCCTGCACATGGTGAGATGCAGCCGACCCCTTGGAATCAGACTAATGGTCAAATCTGAATGTGTTCTGTGACTTGTGGCTGCTAATAGTTCTTAGTTGGCATTGGGTTAATATGGGTTATTGTCCACTGGCCACTGGTCTTCTTTCCTTCTATGTTATTTTATAGATTGTTTTGGTTTAGGTTATCAATAGTATACAGTTGAAACCAAAAATTTTATTACCTATTAAAAAGGAACTTATGATTTTTTTTCCCCCTACTGATATCAAATCAGAATAAACCTTCCTGTTTTAGGTATTTTGGTTTTTCCCAAAAAATTTTTATATTTGCCCAAAAGCCGAATAGTGAGAGAGGAGAAGTTTTAAGACATTTTGGACATTTTTATTACTTTCTGAAAAAATCAAAAAGTTTACTACCTTAGGACTCTATACCTTTAAACCCCAAATTTTGGTATAGCCATATGATGATGCCTTTTCTTTAGAAACTTCTGGTTATTGTCAACAGTCAATTAGATACAACCCCTGTTGTGTACAGTATTCTAATTCCACAAAAATACACAGTTCTGTGTGAAAACATATGGGAAGTTCAAAAAAAATCACCCAGGATATCGGGAGAAAAGGGAGGTAAAATTTCCAATACTAAAGGTGCCTCATTCATCTGTACAAACAATTACCACAAGTACAAAAAAAGAGGGGAAATTCCCAGCTTCATACGCTCGGGAAAGTAGACGGGCCCTGTGTCTCAGGATGAATGTGCATTTAAACCCCCCAGAAAAAAAACAAAAGCCCCTTGTGAAGTTCTGGCGGAAACTGGAAAGATTGTTCATTATCCACAGTGAAATAAATACGTATCTTGGGTAAAGGGCCACTCACCCAGGAAAAAACCCTTTTACCCCCAAAGAAAACATAAAAAACCCCCAGTTTAAAGGGTTTGCAGATGCACACAGGAAAAAAGCCCTTCTTTTTTTGGTTTGTCTGTGGTTTAAAGGAAAAAAAATTTAAATTTTTGGAATAAGGGCCCAGTTTTTTTGGGGACAAGGGGGTAGCTTGGAAAACCTAAGAACACCATCCCAAAAGTGAAACAGGGGGGGGAAAGTTATGTTGTGGGGTTGTTTTGTGCAGGGGTGACTGGTGGTGCACTTCACAAAATAAAAAGCTCATGAGGGAAAAACGATTTGTGGCAATATGAAGCAACATCAGCCAGGAGTTTTTAAAAATTGAGCAGAAATGGGTTTTTCCAAATGGACAAGACCCGAAGGTTTTCTGCCCAAATGGTTACAAAGTGGGGTTAAGGACAACCAAGTAAATGTTTTGGGTGATATAAAAGCCCCGATCTATTTTTTCCCCCTTTTAAAATTTATGGGCAAAAAATTTAAAAAAAGGGGCCCCCGGTGAGAACAAAAGGTGACCTACAAACATTGGGGCGTTTTCACCAGTTCTGTAGGAGGAAAGGGGCCAAAATTCCCACCAATATTGTGAGAACTTGTGGAAGGATATCCAAAATGTTTGCCCCCAAGTCATACTTTTAAAGGAAAAATGTCCCAAATATAATGAAATGTAGTTCTCCTCCCAAGATCAGTAGTGCCTTGTGCCTTGTGAGAAGCATTCCTTAATAATTTCCGTAAATTCCCATGTCCCGCCTTTTGCCTTACCCCTCGACCCCCAAACTTGCCCTGTTACTGACTTTACTGCTTTTCCCAAAAATTTCGGCCTCCCGGGTTTTTGCACCCGCGGGCCTTGGTGCCACAAAAAGCAAGTTGCGTAAGGGGTAGTGACCTGGTAGTCTCCCACTGCAGAAAGCCCATCAAGCTTTTGGAGACTCTTTTAAATTTCCCGGGGTATTTTGATCCATCCTGGTGGAGCTTAAAACCATATTGCGGTTGTGTAGGGACCACAAAAGTCCTGCCATTACAAAACGTTTTTAATTAGGAAAACCCCACTTCTTTTTTATTAACCTTTTATTTTGTTTTTACAATTAAAAAGCTAAACAAAATTAAGTAAGGTTCTTCCTGTGCACTCTAAATTAGTCGTTAATTAGAAATAGGCGACCCTCCCGTAGGTGGGGGGGGTTTGCCCAAAAAAGATTTTTTTTAAAGCATGCATTCTCTGCGTCACTATGCTGTGATCATTGGCTTTAATGGGCCCAATTTTGTAAACGATGTTGTTACTTGCATTTTTATTTTTACCCTTATTTTACCTTATGGAATTTCCCCTAAAGAAATTTTTGAAAATTTTTGTCGAATGGTGCTAGATACAACACAGATTCTAGTGTTTTCTTCGTAACCCTATTTTACAATGGTTTTTTTACTCATTCCTAGGAGTACCACTCCTAATTTGGTTTGTGGCTAGTTTATGGTTCCACACTGTGCAAAAAGAATTTGGTTGCCACAATCATTATTTTCTGTTTTTTTTGAATGAAATTTTGTAGCTCTTTGGTTTGCGGCTAGTGGTTGTTGATTGGTTGGTGATCTGCTAACTGATTGGTCTGCGGCTAGTGGTTTATGGTATGTGCCATAAGAATTCCGTTATCAACAACCTTACTTTTACACAGTTTTTTTCTGATTAGAATACCCTGGATGTACCACTGTAGCTAATTTTGGTTTACAGCTAGTGTCTTTGGGGGATT
>JAODAL010083465.1:0-11247 GCA_025379985.1 Phyllomedusa bahiana
CAGTTGCCTTGAGAACGGCAATGGGGCCAAATAAAAGAAATCTAAAAAAGGGGTTTAACCCGCAAGTCCTCCTCTCCAGCCAGTGTCTTGTTCTTCTTTGTGGAAAAAAGGATACTTGATTCGAATTCGTGAAAGATACGAATGAACGACTGCCTTCAATACCTGTAATGGGCATTTTGAATACCTGATGATTGGCTTCTGCCTCTGAAATGCTCCAGCTTTCTTCCAGGAATTTGTTATTAACATCTTCAGAGACCTTCTGTATTTGTGTATTTATGTGTTGTTGTGTATCTCGGCAACATCCTAATTTTTTCGCATAGTTTTGAAGTTCACCATGCCAAATGTGCACCGGGTTCTCTTGATCCCTTAAGGAATAGTGTTGAGCGATTTTTATCGACAAATTGAAATCGGAAAGGTTTTTATGGTGACGAAATTTTCCCAGATCATGCGAAAAATAAGGTTAAAATCTGTGCAATATTAAGATCGCGCCTTTTTCGATCTTCCTGAATTTTTGGGGGGCCAGCAAATCAGATTACAGAATAGAGCGGGGTGAATGTGTGTGCGACGTCAGATGGGATGTGTATTTGGGGATTGGCTGGAAAAATCACTGACCCGTTTTCAAAAAACAGCTTTCCTGTTTCAGCCTCATTCTTCACGTCTCATAGGGATAGGCCCGCTTTTCTGCCGGGGCCAAACAGCTCCGAAATTAGTCTTTTTTCTGCACAGAGAAACCCTACTATTAGCTTGACCATCCAAATTATTAGTTTGGGGAAATTTGAACATTTTATGTAGTTAGTAAGAATTTTAAAGCAAATCCCCACGTAAATCACGGCGGTGGGAGCGGGGGGGGGGCCGGGGCGAAAAGAAAAGCTCTTCTATAAAGAACACGGGATAAAGTTCACCAAGACTTTAGTGAGACATTGTTGGGTATCTTTATATTAACAGTTTGCATTTAAAATTTCCGGAAATTTTGGGGGCCGAAAATTATATTTGGGTAAACAATTTCTATAACTCAGGTTCTTGTTGCTTTCAAAAATCCCCTTTTATTATCATATACATTTCAGATGGTGTTCAATTTACCCATTTCACCCGTGACTGTTTATATTTCCACCCTTTCACTTTTAAAATTACAAACCCGCAACTTGTAGTAGCACAGGTTGTTTGTTGCCAAAAATACCGTTATCGTACGAAAACATCCCCCAGTTTTGTGTTTTTTGACTTTTGCGCCCCCAGCACTGTTTATTGACGCAGCACTACGTAAATCTAAAAAAGCAATTCTTATTTACCACAGTAATTGAAAGGTCAAAAAAACGTTTATTTTAAAACAAAACATAAAATTACGTGTTTTTTTACTTTTCGCACCCAGCCTGTTCATTTACGCAGCATCTCGTAAATCTTAAAACAGCAATTCTATTTCACCACAGGGGAATTGAAAGGTCAAAAAAAACAGTTTAAATTATATCAAAACAAACTTTTCGTGTTTTTTTGACTTTGCGCACCCACACTGTTTATTTACGCAGACACAAATTTAAAAAACACAATTCCCATATTCACCACAGGTAATTGAAAGGGGGCAAAAAATACGTTAAATTTTAAACAAAAAATAAAATTTTTGGTTTTTTTTACTTTTTCGCACCCACACTGTTTTATGACGCACATCTAGTAAATCTTAAAACACAATTCATATTCACCACAGTGAATTGAAAGGTGCAAAAAAAACCCTTTTTTATATCAAAAATAACAGTTATGTTTTTTTTACTTTTGCCACCCACACGTTCATTTACCAGCATCCGTAAATCTAAAACGCAAACTATAAAACACCACGGTAATTGAAAGGTGAAAAAAAAACGTTAATTTTAAACAAAACATAACATTTTTCGTGTTTTTGACTTTTGCGGCACCCCCGCACGTTTCTTGACGCAGCATCTTAAATCTTAAAACACAAATTTTATATTCACCACAGGTGAATTAAATCAAAAAATACCGTTTTTTAAAAAATCAAAACATAACAGTTACGTGTTTTTGACTTTTTGCGCACCACACTTTTCATTACCACATTACGTAAATCTTAAAAAAAACAATTTTATATTACCACAGGGGAATTTAAAGGGCAAAAAATACGTTATTATACAAAACAAAACATTACGTGTTTTTTTACTTTTGCGCACCCCGCCTGTTCATTTACCAGCACACTAAATCTTAAAAAAGCAATTCATATTCACCACAGGTAATTGAAAGGTGCAAAAAATACAGTTTTTAACAAAACAAAAATTTTCGGGTTTTTTGACTTTTGCCACCCCCTGTCATTTACGAGCATCACGAAAAACTTAAAACACAATTTTATATTCCCACAGTGAATTAAATGCAAAAAATACAGTTTATATATCAAAACATAACGTTACGTGTTTTTTGACTTTTGCGCACCCCAGCCCCCTGTTCATTGACGCAGCACCTACGTAAACTTAAAACAGCAATTCAAATTCACCACGGGTAAATTTAAAAAGGTGAAAAAAATACGTTTTTTAAATATAAAAACCATAACAGTTACGGGGTTTTTTTGATTTTGCCACCCGCACGGGCATTGACGCAGCATCTACGTAAACCCTTAAAACAGAAATTTCCCCTATTTTCCCCACGGGGTAAAATTGAAAGGTGCAAAAAATGGCTTTTATTATATCAAAACATAACATTTTACGTGTTTTTTGATTTTTCCCGCACCCAAAACTTTTTCATTGACGCAGCATCTACGAAAAATCAAAACACAATTCTAAATTCACCACATTTGAATTAAAAGGGTGCAAAAAAACCCGGGTTTTTTTAAAACAAAACAAAAACAGTTACTTTTTTTTTTGACTTTTGCCCCACCCTTTCACTGTTCATTGACGCAGCATCTACGTAAACCCAAAAAACAGAAATTTCCCTAATTAAACCCACAGGTAAATTTGAAAGGTGAAAAAAAATACAGTATATTAAATCAAAACATAACAGATACGTGTTTTTTGGACTTTCCCCCAGTCCAGATTTTTTTGGATAACACCTTGCAGTTAAATTTAAAATCCGGGCTTTTTTTTTTTGTTTTAAATTGGGGGGGAAATTTGAAAAAAGCTGTTTTTTGGGCCCGCTTTTAATAAGAAAATTTTTTTTCCAAAAACAAACCCAAACCCTTTCCCTAAAATTTTTTATTTTTCTGAACATGGAGCAAAAATACAGGGGGTAATCGAGAAAAAGGGGGGGTAGCAAAATGAAGGAAAGGGGTTTACAGAAAAGGGTTGCCCCTTTCCCCATTGCTGGCGACAACAAGCATGCCACCCGGATCGCCCATTTGGAAGAACCGTCAGGCCGTAAATCGGGGGTTTCCGGGGCCCGGGAAAACTAAAAAACAACATCGTCCCCAAAACGGGTCCCCCAGTGGTTAATGAAACCCCTTCATCTAGCAGCCCTTTTTACCTCCTCGTCCATGCAGTCAGGCCCCACAAATGTCGTCATCAACATCACCCACATCTGAACCAACATGAAGCAGCCCAAATTCAACTCGGTACCCACCATGGGATAACCCTTTTTTCCCCCTAAAGGGAACCTCGGGGGGACAAAATCCCGGTTTGGGGGCCCCAAAAGGCATTTAAAAAAAATTCAAGGGGGCCAAAAAAGGGATGATTTTTCTCTGCTCTGACCCCATTTAATGATGCCATAAAAGGGGGTTAAAGGAAAGCAGGGCCCTTTCGGAAAAATTTCCCGGGGGGTTCGGAAAACGCCTTGCATTCCCCCTTGCTTGTACCCGAAAACTTCGGGAAGCAGAAAGTAAAGGACGCCCAAGTCACCTGTGTTGATGATGATGATACGACATTGGGGAACCCATCCTGGTTTTTTCCCCGCAGAATTTGTTTGCAAACGTTTTTCTTTCAGGGACGGGGAGGAAAAACGAGGGGGAAAGTTTTCAATAGGGTCCTCCCAAAAAAAAAGGGGAGGGTGTTCGCGAAGTCCCGTTTATATGATTCCGCCACCCACGGTCGGGCGCAAACCCCCCCCGTTTTAAACGCCGTCAAAAAGGTCCGGGACCCTCAAGCCGGGGCCCTTTCTTTGAGCAAGCCTTTTTATTCACCCACGTTTGTCATATGCCCGCCTTTCCCGAAAACCATAAGTAAAGGCAAAACCTTAAGGGTAACCACCACCAACATGCCCCGGGTCAAAACAGCAATTTCAATTTTTTTGAAATGGGGGGAACTTTTTTGGCCAAAAAAAGGGCCCCAAACCGACGCCGGGCCCCCAAACCACTGTCACCCCCGGGGCCCCTCCCTCCCCCCCCTTCCGCCACCACCAATTTTCCCTCAGCTCCCCCATTTCTCTCAGAGCCCTGTCAGGGATCACCTCCGTTTCCCTTCCCTTCCACCGTCGCCCAGTACCCCCAGCCCCACCAAGACCCACCCTACCCCCTTTTCTCCTTCCGCCGTTTTGGGAACGACCTCCCATGCTGTACAGGGGCCAGCCCAAGCACCACCTTCTTCTTCCGGGTTTTGGGGAGCAAAAAACACTTTAACCCAAACCCAAACCCAAAAAAGCCAAAACCCCTGAAGTCGGCATTGCCGGGTTTTTGGCCTTTGGAAATGTTCCCTTTTCCCGTCTTTTTGGACACAATTTTTTTCCGCCACGTCATGGCCCTCGCTTGCCCCCAATACCAGATCCGAGCAGGCATTTTTTTTGCCCGAAAAACCGCCCCTGCCCGGCCAGCCCCGTGTCCAAATAAAATTTCAAGCGCGTTTTTCTGGCCCTCTGTGTCCGGAAAAGTCCCTTTTCAAACCCCCCAACACATTGGGCTAGTAACACGGCCAAGGCCGCTACATTTTCTGGACAGCTACTGGGTGAGCCCGGGGGGATGTCCCCTGGGGGTTACTTGGGCTCTCAGGCTCGGCGCACGCTCTTCAAAAACCCCAAGGGGTGGTGCGGGCTTTTTTCCCCCCCCAAGGGCCTCTTGGGGGGCATCACGGCCCCAAAAAAACCCCCCAGGCCGGTTGAAATTAATCGCCTTTGGAAAACCCGTCCACACACAGGTCCGGAAACTTTGGACGGGTCTAAACAAAAAGACCGGCGCTGGCTTGGGGACAAGAACCTTTGCCAGCAAGGTGGGGTGCGATAATGGGCAAAATCTGCTGGCCCCCTTAAACGGTAAACTGGAGCACATCCCCTTTTTTTGGGACATTTCAAGAACCTTTCTCCAGAAATATCAAAAAAGCTACCCTGGGGTGGGCTGCCTCTGAGGAAGGTCGAGGTCGAGTTTTTCCCCTTCCGCCCTTCCACCCCGCTTCGTTCCCCCCTGGCGCCCTTGCAAACGTCAGCTCGGCCTTTCCCCCAAACCGTCTCATTGTTTACGTGGCAACACCCCTGGAAAATTTCCCCCCCCCAAAGCCCCCAGCGATTGGGCAGCGCGTAATGCCATTTCGCAGTAAAGAAGTGACACATGGCCGAAAGCAGCGGTACGGACCTCGGGGTTTTTTGAACCCCCTGAGAGTGGGGGCAGGGGAAAAAGCCTGCCCCAAACCTTTGCCCGTTTTTTAAAAAGCCACCAAAAAGGGCAGTGCTGACAAATTTCCCTTTTTTAAACATGACCCTTTTTGGGACCTTTGTTTTTGGAACGACGTTTAGGAGGGGACGGACCCCAGAAAGCAGACATGGAGCCCCTTCTCTCCGTCAAATCCCCAAAAACCCCGACAGTTTTTTAACCCAATTTTTATTGGTTTTTTCATTAGGCAGGGTTCGGGGTCCAAAAGCTAGTTTCAATTTGGCGCCCCAGCTCTCAGGGTGCATATCCCCAGGCAAATCAGGGGTTGTTTAAGCTGTGCCGGGGGCCCCGGAGGAGGAGGGTAAATTTCCCAACACCGATGTTACCCCGACTTTCCCCGCCCCTTGGGGAAAAAGGTTTGGGGCAATTTTTTGGCGGAGGAGGGAAAATGAGAAGAACAGTTTGCTAGTGCCCCCCCGACCCAGAGGGTTGGGAAAAAAAGGCTCCATCTCTCACATGAGTGCTTGGATGCTCCATTTCCTCCAACATGATCCTCGCCTTAAGGCCAACAAAATTTAACAACAGTTACAGGTGGGGCCCCCCTCCTTTTTCCCCGGTACAAAACAAAAATCAAACACTTTCCCCTTTCCCCCCACCCAAAAAAGAAGGGAAAATGCAGGAAAAAGGAGACCTTGCTGATTGATCAACTGGAGACATCTTTCTTTTGCTTCAAATTCCCCAAATTCACGGTGAAACCCAAAATCAGGGGACGGACAGCAGTAGATGGGCCCAAATAGGCGTAGCGGCAGCAGCAGGCAAGGTGGCGAAGCCTAAAAGGGTGACCTCGGCAAACTTTGTTTTTCCAAACCCCACCCACGCATGCAATGCAGGGGACACTCCAAAAACCAAAGATAGCTTAAAAATCATGGGCACACTATTTTGCGTCTCAACACCGAATTTTTTTTTTTTTCCGGACCCAAAAGACTTTGGTATCCAAAAAGGGCAATGGCCCGCTGGCTCGTCACGCCATAGAGGGTGGGGGTCCTGCCCAGCACCAGCTCATATCTGATCGGACCCCTTTAACACAGCTGGGGGAGTCCCTTAAGACAAACGCATCCAGCTTTTTTCCCCAAATAAAAGGTTTAAAACGTTTGACTTTCATCAAAATGAATCAGGGATGGATCTCTGATGAATTTTTGGCCCCCAAAAATTTCCGAGGTTTTCCATTTAATTGCCAGCTACTTTACATTCCTTTCAAAAAAGAAAATTTTCCTCTTGAAAACTTTTTTTTAAAATTAACATTTTTACTGCAAATTTTTTTCTCTTTTCCCAACAGTTCTTTTTTCCGGTTTTGCCCGTGGGTGGGGAAAAGTAAAAGACAGCAAGGGGTTTTAAAAACAACAAAGTATTCCATTTACTTCCCCTTTTTTTTTAAGAAGTTTTCGCATTTTTCAATGGTTTTTTTAGGTCATGTTGCTGGAGAAAAAAGAATAATCATGGTCCTTTGGAACAGGGAAATTTTGACTTTAAGTGGATTTCCCCCCCTCACAATTTTTAATAGGGGTTAGAATTCCCTATTTTTAAATTTTTGGGGCAAAGTTTTTTGGGGAGGTACAGCTATAAATTTTGGCCTTTGGAACGAAATGTGGCTTCTAAATTGGGATTTTTTCCCCCCCACAATTTTAAAGTGGGGTGAGAAGCCCTATTTTTAAAAATTTTTTTTGGGGGCATGTTTCTGTGAGATTTCGCTATAATTATGGCCTTTGGAACGAAATGTGGCTTTTTAAGTGGGCATTTCTCCCTCCCCAATTTTTAATAGTGGCGAAAGGGCATATTTTTTAATTTTTTTGGGGGCATTAGCTTTAGAAAACACAATAATCATGGGGCCCTTTTTAAAAGAAAAGTTGGGGTTTTAAGTGGCATTTTTTTTCCCCCTCCCCAAAAAATTTTTAAAAGTGGCTGAGAAAATTCCCTTTTTTTATAATTTTTTGGGGCCCTGCGGGTTTTTTTTTAAATGCACAATACTACAGGGGCCTATTATAAAAAAAAGTTTTTTCTAAAAAGAAAAAAATTTTTTCTTCCCCAATTTTTCAAGAGTTGGGGCAAGGGGGATGGTGCGTTCAGAAACAGGAAATTTTGGAAAAACTGTTAATGGAAACATATTGCAAAATGACTTGTTTTTGCAAAGATCTTTAACATAGCTTAAACAATCCCTGTATTGAGGGCAACCCCATTTTTAATTTCAATGAAAAAAAGAGAAACCAAAAACATGGTGGGAATTTCCTCCTATTTTAAAAATGTGTTTTCTTTGAAATTTAAATTTCTAAAAAAATGCATTTACAAAATAGCCTTTTAAAAAAAAAAACCCCTGAATTGTACAAGGGAGGGGACAGGAAAACTTTACCAGGGTGTAGGTTAAAAAAGAACAAAGGAGGGATGGAGCACGGGCAGAGAACAAAGTACAAGAACCATTTCCCCAGCCCCGTTGATTAAAAAAGAGAAATAAAAAAGCCCAAAAATAAAGGGGGACCGGGTGTAACAGGAGCGTTAACCACCATTTTTTCCAAGTGAAGCTCAATTGGGGCCACACTCATAAAGGAGGGGGAAGCGCTACCCAGGAAATTTACTGTTTACAAAAGGAAGGCTTGGGGTTCTCACACTTCCGCTTCCGAAATCCTTTCCCTTTACACGACAGTTTTCGTTGCTGCGTCCCTCAGGGCATTTTAACCGCGTGTTAATAGATAAGGACGCCAGCCTGGGGGTTTCACCCCACCCACGAAAAAATCCGGGCCCCGGTTTTGCTGTTTCCCCCGGACAGGGGATAGTCAAAAGTCCCGTTAAAAATAAAATGGGGTTGAAAGGGCTTTTTTTCCGGGACCCTTTTTTAAATTTTGGGGGGCATCAAGGGGTTTTGGGGCTCAACTGTGGCCCAGGACAGGTTTTTGTTAATGTCCATTTAAAACAAAAAAGGGGTTGAAAAAACTCCTTTTTTTCCGACTTTTTTAAAAGTGGGGGTCATGCAAATTTTGGGGTCATGCTGTGGCCCCCGGACAGGGGATATCCCAATTCCCTTTTAAAATAAAATGGGGGTTTAAAAACCTTTCCCTTTTTTTGGCAAATTTTAAAAGTGGGGGTCAAAGCAGGGTTTTGGGGGTCAAAGGGTGGGCCCAGGACCGGGTATAGTCAATGTCCAGTTTTAACTAAAATGGTGGTTAAAAAACTCCCTTTTTCCCCGGGACTTTTTTAAAAGTGGGGGGCATGCAGTTTGGGGCTCCCTGGGTGCTTTCCCCCGACAGGGATATTCAATGTCCAATTCAAGTAAACATGATGGGTTTGAATCTATGCCTTCTGGGACTTTTTCTTTTTTGGGGGGTGAAAAGCAGGTTTTAAAGGGGCAGGCTTTGGTTAAAAAGACCGGGGGAGGGAAATGGGGGCGTGACTTTTTTTTTTGTGACTTTTATAAGAAACCCAAGTGTGGGTTTCCTAAATGTAGCACTAACCATTTGACTGTTTTTGGAATGTTAAATTTTAGCTTTTTCCACCTTTTTGGGGGTAATAATGAAAGGGGTTGTTTGCTCCCCCCTAGACTTTAAAAGGCATCCGGGGCATAATCGATGCTCAAAATTTTCGGGAAAAAACCCTTAAACGATAGCGGCCGACATCGACTAACGATCGATTCCCAAAGCCAACCAATCCTCAACACAAATTAAAGGAACAACCAATTTTAACCCCAACTGATAAATGTGTTTTTAAACCAGACCACCTCCCCATTCCTTGGATATTTTGTCTCAACCAGGGATTTAAAAATTTGGAAACCGCCAAGTTATTTTCACCCTTTCAAGGGCCCGGGGGGGTAATTGGCCAAAAGGGCCATACTTGTTTCCTGGGATCGCCAACTTTTTAAACGGCAGGTAAAATTTAAGATTTTCCCTTTCGGCCCTAACATCCTCAAACCAAAGGGACAAGTGGAAAGAGAAAATAAAATTTTTGGGAAAAGGAAAGATTACCTACGACCCCTTTTTCTCTGCATTTCGGGGACGACGGGGCCCCAAAACCTCCCAAGCCGGGGCCAGAAATCCCCTAAAAACCACGGGGTTTTCCCTGATTAAACCAGCCCCTTCCCTTTTCTATATGGGTTTAATGGCGACACCCTCCCCTCCTTCCCCCCCTCTGTCAAGTTTTTTTGGTTGTTCCTTTTCGAAAAAAGACCAAATTTGTACTTCAGGGCTATAGGGAAAAATACCCAAGGCCCCTTTTTTTCAAGCTTCCTTTCATATGAAAAAAACACGGGGCCCAACAAGACCTCCCTTGCCTTCCTAAAGGGGGAAAAGGGGTTTTTTTTTTAACTGCCAATTATTTTTTCTTAAAGATCCCCACAACAAGTTAGGTCGAGGTCCCTGAATCCATAAAAGGTCCCCTGCCCATATCAACCCTTTTGGTTTACAATTTTGTCCTGCCTCCCTCTTTGTGCATTCTAAACTCCCCCATGTCCCCTACAAACCCAAACAATCCAAAAAAACATTTTTTTTTTTCCTCGGGAGGATGTTTTTTTCCTCCCCCCCGGAAGCTGACTCTAACCAAAGATTTTTTAAAAAGAGTTGAAAAGATTCTGGCCTTGAAAACATCGGGGGAAAAATGGTTCTTTTTTTGTCTTGGAAGTGGTTCTGGCCAAAGAGGGGTTCCTGGGCACTGGGGGCCCCCAAATACTCTTGACCGGGAAACTTTTTTGGAGGTTTTTTTTCGCCTAAAAGGGGGGGAGGCCCCCAAAGGGGAAGGAGAGGCTGTGGGGGGGCACTCGTCTCTTCTCTTCCCGAAGCTCCCGGGGAAAACAGGGCCCCCGCGGTCCTCATGTCGGATTTGCGGGCATTTTTCATCCCTGTCAGCTGGGATTCACCTATCCCCGCCCCCTGCCCTCTGTCTTTTCCTGTCATCCAGGGGCACGTTTTTCCGTTTCCCAAAAGGGGGCACACCCGCCGGTTTTTATTTATATCCCCCTGGCCACTTCCTGAACCTCTCCCGGGAACTATCATGCAAAACTGCCTTTTGTGTTTAAACCCCTTTGGCCGTGTTTCTGATCCATTTTTCCCTTTGCCACCTCCCATGACCTTTCTGCCTGTCCCCTTTTCTTTTAACCACACTGCACCCCCCCCCCTTGCCACTGCAAGCAAGTCGAATCAGGGGGAGCAACCTGTTACTCTCCCACTGCAGCAAGCCAAACCTGCCTTTCGGTTTAGCTCTGGAAAAAAACCAGGAGCTACTTGACTCTGTTTCCCTTTTAGGCTTTTATCAAACCCCTTAAGGGGGTTTCCCGAAAATCCACACCTCATGCCTGACCCTTTCAAATAAGTCAGCAATTACAAAATTAATTCTATTGTTAAAATTTTTGGACAAGTATTTTTGGGATATTTTTGAAAAGTAAGTAACTTGGCTGTATGTTTTTGGGTAAAAAGTCCTGCTGGGAAAGGTTTAAACCCACGTTTCCCCAAAAACAATCTTTTGCAGCCTGTAACAGGTTTTTCCCCAGGATTGCCCTGATTTAAACTTTCCCTTCATCTTCCCATCAAATCCCGACCACTTCCCATTTCCCCGCCCTTTAAACAAAACATCCCCCCAGCATGATGATTCCCCCCCCGGGGCCAAACTTCAAAGGGTAGAAAATGGGGTGCTCAGGGGGGATGTCATTAATTTTTTTTTTCTCTAAACCCCTAGCATTTGCAATTTTGGGTAAAAAAAATAAAATGTTGGGGTTTATC
>JAODAL010083466.1:0-11247 GCA_025379985.1 Phyllomedusa bahiana
GGGTAGGCGGGTACAGAAGGCAGTCAGGCTCGTATCGGGAAGGCAAGAAGGTCAGGCAGGGGCTGAGGTTGTGAACGTAGACGGGTAGAAGGTCAGGGCAGCGGCAAGGATCGTGTGGGTAAACGTAAGCAAAAGGGTTGGGGTACACTAGGGAACAAGGTTTTCGGAACCTTTTCCCAATGGGCATGTGCACTAAAGATCCGGAAAAGGGGCCCGGGGAAGGGGCGGGCTAAAATGGAGCAGTGCCTGGTAATGGCCAATTACCGGCGATGTCCCTTTAAATTCAGACTCCCGGGGCGCGCCGCCCCCTAAGGGGGCGCCGGCACGCGAGAGCCCCGAACGGAGGGGGGCAGGACGAGGCCGGGTAATCACTGGGGACCCGGGGAGGGGGGATGAGGGGCCCCCCCGGGCCCAAAGGGGTGCGGGAGGGGGGGCCGCCGTCAGAGTGGGGGCACGGATGCGCCTCATCCGTGAAGCTAATAATGGCCCAGTAAAGATGAGGAGGTGGGGGGGCAATACATCCGGGTAAAGATGGGGGGTGGTAAAGCAGCAGCTGGCAGCAGATGTGTCATCAGGCCGGGGCAGTTCAAAATAGTAGCTGAGGCAGGTAGCCAAAGAACCAAACTCTTTTGTCAAAGTTTGGTGAGAGGGCATGGCTATCAAAATCGATGCATCGGGAGGGGTTATGTGGGAAACCGGGGCTGATCACGCCTGTTCATCTTGACAAGGCGAGTCCTCCAATTTAGGGGGGACAAGCGATTTTCTCCTTGGGGTAACTAGGGCCCCCCTGCCGCACTGAACACCCGCTCTGATCCCACACTACTGACCGGGCTGGACACTTCTCCAGTGAAAAACTAAAATTGCGTCAAAAAACCCAGTTTGGCCCCCTATAGTCCAAATCTTAAATGTAGGGTGGCAGGGTGCTGCCAAGTAGGCCACCACCTTGGTTCAAGGTCAATCCGGGGGCTGCTGCTGGTGGTACCTTCCTCCTGGGCGGGTAATAAAGCTCTCATCAACGACTCCAAATCGGGTTGCTGCTGAGGGAGCTGGTACTGCTCCTACCTCACCCCACCACCCTACGCAGCCTAGCAGTGGTGCGGGGTGCTGGGAAACCCTCCCAGTCAGACCTCAGGAAGGGTGCAAATAGCAATGGGCAGGGGCCAACTGACTCATAGATGTCTCTATAGTACTTGAGTTTGTCCTCCCCCCGGGCGGGGTGAGGACCATAGTGAGGTCCAAGAGGGTTGGAGACCAAAAGTCACCCTCTGCCGATGGTGACTGTTCGGCTGTAAACCGGGCAAATCACATGAGGGGGGGGCCATCTGAAACAATGTTTGAGGACTCCCTGCCTCCATCTCCACGTATACTGCCCGGTTTTGTTCGGGTAATCTGCCTCATCTTCTTCATCTCCCCTTCCTCTTCGGGTTGCTCCTTTTTCCTCTCCCCCCTGTCACCTGGGTAGAAAAGCCACTCATTTCGCCAGAAAAAAATTGTTGTCTCCAATGTCCTTCTCCTCCCCAGTTCAGTGCCCCCGGACTCAAGACCGGAGTTTATCCCCACGTCTCCAGTCCCCTGACCAGAGAAATATACACACTGTATTTCAAAAATAGTTCACCACAATAAGTAAAAAATTAACTCATTGGCACAGAGAGCAATATCGCAAAATACACACACTCTGTGTATTTGAAAGGTATTTCATCCGAGTAACTCTAAAATCAGAAGTATTTGGCACAGAGTGCAATCTAGTGCTGCTGTAAAGAGATCTTTTTCATAAGAACCAGTGAAGTGGCAGAATGAAAATGGCTGGGCCTATTTATAGGGTTTTTGACTCCCCGAACTGGTGGCTGCTGTTTGGTACAGGTCCCGCATGTCTAGCATTTAGGGCATTCCCTTTTTTTCTCTATGGTTCTTTGCCCCATGTCACACCATGGCTCAAGGCCATTTTTGAAAAAAAGACGATTTTACCCCAAATTGGCGGAAATTTGGGTTTGTTTAGAAACAAATTTTTTTCCCGAAATTCAAACTTCATCAGATTCGATTCGCTTATCCCTAATGACAGTCATGCACATCAATTTGATGCAGTGTGCAGCATATGGTCTGAGCTTTGATAAAAACTAATTGGCTGCTAATTGGTTGCTATGGTCAACAAAGGAAATCTTATTGCTAGACAGTTTTCACACATAAGGCCCATAGTGTTTTAGGAATAAATCAGCAGTGTTTTTTGTACTATACACATACGACACAGGCCCCTGCATGTGATGAATAAGTATGTCTCCCCAGGACTAGAAGTCTAAGCATTCAGGTAACTACTCCTTCCCAAAGGTGACGTTACAAAGAATTTAAACTTAATCCAAAACTGTCTTTAATATTTCCAGTCTAGGTATTGATGCAGTGGGAGTACTAGATCATCCAAAACTTGTCCTCTAGCTACCCACCGTCAATCACCACCTCATATGCAGTAATTCCAAGACCATATACAGAACAGCATGAAATATAAATTGTATCTAATTTTATTTTTTATCCTTTATCTCATTTTGAATTCACCCCTTGCACTATTTATTGTTCTTCATCAAATTTTAAAGTAGGGCATACTTTTTCCCCACTTAATCTGAATTCTGAGTGCTGAAACCCACATTGGGGGGTGGGAAACTTAAGCTTAATTATAAGGGAACCTGTAAATTCTAACCTTGAGTGAAATTGACAACCCATTTACTTATTTACTGTTCTCACATGCACAGTTTCAACATTAAACCAATCCAATGACAGATTGCTGGGAAAGACTGGGAAAGATACAGTGGTCTTGTTACGCTCTGACATATTGATAGAGAGGTGGAAGGTCCTTGAAGATGATGGCTGGATGAGACATGTTAGTCTGAAGAAAATGACATGAAATGTTCGGGATGAATATAATTTGGCCAAAGAAATACTGAGAAAATATTGACGGGGTTTTTAAAAATTTAACCATGTATTGTAGCAGAAACAAAACACATCTAAAAAATCGTAAGTAAAAAAATTTTTTGGATTTTTTTTAGGTTTGGGTACTCCCCTCAAAACTGGGGCAATACTTAAGAAAAACAATTTTATAATGAAGGTAAATGGAGAAAACTGGTATAGAAAACTGTAGAAGTAAAGAGGCAACAATGTTTTTTGGGGGATTTTTTTTTTTTTTTTTAAGAGAGAGAGAAAGTAGCCTACACTCAAAGTTGTACTGAATTTTTTTTCAACGTTGTCAACACACATTTTTTAGTGGAATAAAGAGAGAAAATATGCAATTAAGTAGGAATCACAAGAAGAAATTATTTTTAATGTGTACTATATATATTTACAATATTTTAAAAGGAATTCCCGTCTTACTGATTAGTTTTAAACATGTAGGCAAAGGTAAATAAAAATAACCAAATAGACTGCTTCAATTTTGCTTCATTTCAGAGTTAGAGCAGATTTTATTCCCTGCTTGTGTGCACAAGCATCCCTTTCCGTCACCGTTCTCTCATTAGGCAGACTGGTGACATCATTCCCTGTCGTGTCTTACCAGCAAGATGGAGCTTGTTTCTTAGTCTCTGATCTTATATTTATATTGATAAAAGCTTTAACTTTTGAACGTTATTGTACAGGGAGAAGCCTTATGCCATCATGTCAGGTCTGCAAAACATATAGCTGTGTATTTACATACAAAATAATAGTGTCACTCAGCAGTTTACAGTGTATCTTGGCAACATGTAAGATTTTTTTTTCTCACTAGGATCCCTTGTTGTGCTAGCTCACATTTATAACCAGACATCCTGCTTGGACAGTGTAATTTTTGTTCAAAACCACACTATCACTAATGTCCCTCTAATAGGCATAGGAATAAGAGCTAGCCGAAATGTCAGTCAATTCTGTAGAACAGCCCACGGCAACTCAAATATGCAGCAGTCTGTTCTCTCTCTCTCCTCTCTTTCTTTCTGTCACGGTCCATACCGCTCTCCTATTCTAATGGGCCAGTATTCTGTTCAGTTTCTTACCCTGGCCTGTGTGCTTGTGTGGAACAAAGGCCCTGGTTGCAGCCTTCTGGGAAGGTCTCGATGGACGCATCAAGGATGAGCTGGCTGGTCATGATCTACCTACAACCTTTTCATATGTCTATTTTGAAAAGACAATCTCTGGATATAACACTGAGCACATGCCCTCAACTTCTTTGGTTAACCATGCCGAGGCCTGTTATGAGTGGGACCTGTCTTGTTAAACCACTGTATGGTCTTGGCCAACATGCTACAGCTCAGTTTCAGAGTGTTGGTGATCTTCTTGTAGCCTACTTCATCTTTATGTAGAGGAACAGTTCTTTTTTTCAGATTTTAAGACAGTTGTTTGTTATGAGGTGCTATGTTAAACTTCTATTGAACCGTATGAGAGATTGTGAGAGTTATAACACCAAATCTAAAACACCTGCTCCCTAGTCACGCTTGAGACCCTGTAACACTAACAAGCACAATTTGTCCATTTTCATTTAGGGGTGTTCTCACTTTTGTTGGCAGCGGTTTAGACATTGATGACTGTTTGAGTTATTTTGAAGGTACACCAAATTTACACTATTATACAAGCTGTACTCTGAATATTTTACATTGTAGCAAAGGTTCATACAGTGGGGAAAAAAAGTATTTAGTCAGGCACCAATTGTGCACGTTCTCCCACTTAAAAAGATGAGAGAAGCCTGTAATTGACATCATAGGTAGACCTCAACTATGAGAGACAAAATCAGAAAACAAATCCAGAAAATCAGTCTGGTTTGGAAATAAATTATTTGCAAATTATGGTGGAAAATAAGTATTTGGTCACCTACAAACAAGCAAAATTTCTGGCTCTCGGAGACCTGTAACTTCTTTTTTCTGTCCTCCACTGATTACCTGTAGTAATGAAACCAGTCCACAACCTCAAACTATCACACTCCAAACTCCACTATGGTGAAGACCAAAGAGATGTTAAAGGTCACCAGAAAAAAAAAAACTGTAGCTCTGCACCAGGCTGGGGAGACTAAATATACAATAAGCAAGCAGCTTGGTGTGAAGAAATCAACTGTGGGAGCAAAAATTAGAAAATGGAAGTCATACAAGACCACTGATATTCTCCCTTGATCTGGGGCACCACGCAAGATCTCACCCCATGATGATCACTAGAACGGTGAGCAAAAACCCCAGAACCACACGGGGGGACCTAGTGAATGAGCTTCAGAGAGCTGGGACCAATGTAACACACTATGCCGCCAGGGACTCAGATCCTGCAGTGCCAGGCGTGGCCCCCTGCATAAGCCAGTACATCCGGTCCCATCTGAAGTTTGATACAGAACATTTGGATGATCTAGAAGAGTATTGGGAGAATGTAATATGGTCATATGAAACCAAAGTAGAACTGTTTGTTATAAACACAACACGTCATGATTGGAATAAAGAGAATGCTGAGTTGCATCCAAAGAACCTCATACCTACTGTGAAGCATGGGGGTGGCAACATCATGCTTTTGTGCTGTTTCTCTAAAATTGGACCAGGACGACTGATCCCTGTACATGAATAAATGAATGGTGACATGTATCATGTAATTTTGAGTGTAAACCTCCTTCCATCAGCATTGAAGATATAAAGTGGCTGGGTCTTTCAGCATGACAATGATACCAAGCACACCACCAGGTCAACAAAGGAGTGGCTCCGTAAGAAGGGCTTTTCAAGGTCTGGAGTGGGCCACCCAAATTCTTCAGATCTGAACCCCATAGAAAACCTTTGGAGGGTGTTGAAAGTCCATGTTGCCCAGTGACAGCCCCAAAACATAACTGCTCTAGAGGAGATCTGTATGTAGAAATGGGCCAACATATCAGCAACAGTTTGTGGCAACTTTTTGAAGACTTACTGAAAACTTTCAACCTCTGTAATTGCCAACCAAGGATATATAACAAAGTATTGAGATGAACTTTTGTTTTTGACAAAATACTTATTTTCCACCAAATAAATTCTTTCCAAATCAGACAATGTAATTTTCTGGATTTGTTTTCTCATTTTGTCTTTAATAGTTGAGGTCTACTTACGATGTCAATTACAGGCCTCTCTCATCTTTTTAAGTGGGAGAACATGCACAATTGGTTGCTGACTACATACTTTTTTTCACCACTGTATCTTCATTGTTGTCCAATGAAAAGACTCAATTTTGTCAGATACTATACATATATTGCAACGTTTGTAATGTATCCTGATTGTGGACCGCCTTACATAGTATATTTATTGATTTATATTACATGTATCCCCCAAAAATTCATTGTCCATAGATCCTTTAAGATCTTGTTAAGGCATGTTCATCTGCAAATACAAATCGGTATTTAATAGAACAATAGTGCCTCCTTTATCTACTCAGCATAAAGTAAAATCATAATAATTTGTTTTTGACTGAGTGATAGCACGTCTCTCATTAATCGAGAGATTGCTGCCATCAGTAACTTTCACATGTGTTCATGGGATTTTCTATTCATGTCCTTGTACAAACTGCTGGAGTTTATCCTGAACAGCTGATCAAGCCTGAGAAGGATAAAAATATAGATTTTTTGTAACAAAATTCAGAGCCTTAGTAACGGTCTCATTTTGTCTCTCTGTTTCAATTTGTAGCTTACATGAGTCTCTGACAATTTGATCCTTGAAAGAAATTGGAGCCACTTTCTTTTATTCTATACTCTACAAAGAATTTAATCTTCTAATGACAGGTTAGCTGAATATGTAGCTGAATAAAAAAAATCTTTCTAGTCTACATTTTACATTACATTAAGGGTAGAGAGGAGCGAGCAGTAAAAAGTTCTAGTTCAATGAGAACCTCGATGTTTAGAGTGTTCGGTTCAAGGTTCTATTTGAACTAGAACTCGAACTCAAACCCCATTAAAGTCAAAGGGAGAAGATGTTCTGGTTAATTTTTATACCTATACAGGTGAGGAGAAGCTATAATTACCATCCATAACAGTAACATAACGTGGAACAACTTAGTGAAGAAAATTTGGCTCTAAGAGTGACAGAAAAAAATTGAGGCTAAAATACTTCATTCCTTTCTATGGCTAACTGAAAAGATTAGGACACTTTGCAAGCAGGGGCGTAGCTATAGGGGGGTGCAGCGGTAGCAGCTGCTATGGGGCCTTGCATCCCGAGGGGGCCTAAAAGCCTCTTTGACACACAGGAGATTTGGAGACGGTGTGTTTTACGATTACTGAACCCCCAAAACTGCAAAAACTGAACTTTTGGGCATTGATTTAGCAAATCCAAGCACTCTGTATAATATATATCCAGGTATATGAGAGTTAGGTTTTATGTGAGCCTGCAAATGTCACCAAATAACAGCTTCTGGGTGTGGGAAAGATGCAGCAAGCAATACCAAACTTCCTAACTATTGTTGTCTATGGAGAGGAAAATTCTATCTAACTAAGAGCAGTCTGTACAGTACAGAGAGTGAGCTAAAAATGGTGTTTACATGGGTATACAGTGAATTATATATAACATGGTTATGTGATTTTAGCAGCCAATGAGAGCCCCACACCTCAGCAATGACGTTTTTGACACATCTCTGTGCTCTGCAATGATGGGATGGTCGCCAAAAGTGCAGACAGGTGATTAGATGGCTGCCAATAGTGCAGAAAGCCAATGAAAACTAAACTGAAAATGGTGTGGCGAACTAGAACTTTACCCGAATGAACAGTAAAATGTTTGGTTCGGTTCGAGTTCTAAAATTTTGGGAAGTTCTACTAGAACTTAACTTTTATAGAACAGTGCGATCAACACTAATTAAGGGTAATACAAACTTCTACGGTCCATAACCTTACACGTCCCTCTTCTGGCTGTTGCTTACCTTTGTAAAGATGCTGTTTGACATAAAAGGCAACAAAACTTATAACAAAAATTAAGCCAACCAGCAGTCACATTCAAGTAATACAAAGTGTACATAAAAATAAATGTAGCGACTTACCAATGAAAGACGGGCAGCAAGATAGAAAATGACAAGGGTATGGATAGAGATGGAAGAATAAATGACTTGAAACCAGAAACAAAACATCAAAAAATATCTAATCCCAACAACTAGCTTTCCTCAAATCTGCCACTAAATGGTTCCAAGAGCTGGCCCTAATCACTTATTTTATCCCTATCCATACCAATACCTATCCATACCAATGTCCATCAGCTGTTCTGGCCATAACTAAAACAGCACAGAACCACTAAAGAGAATTTAGGAACAGAACACTGCAAGACTAAAAAACAGAAGCAACAGGGAACTAAAGAAAAAGCAGAACTCTAACAAATTGGAAACAAAAAACTAAACCAAAACAGAAAAAAAATACCAGTAATAGAATGCAAATGTCTTACAAGACAAAATCTCTCAGCTAACACTGTGCCAGCAACCAGTGAAACTCAGCCTTATAGAGGGTCAGAAATTAACCATTCCTGAATAATCAAGCTCACATGTGCAGCATTGCTAGCTGGTAGACCAGAGAGTTGTTTGAGGCAGTTACATATCAACAGTCAATTCCGATCTAGTAAGGAGGAGAATATGAAATGGCAGAAGGATTCCTGCCATTCGTAAAAAAAAACATCCTGCAATGCCCCAATCTGTTGGAGATTGCACATATAAAAAATTCCATCCCTTTAAAAACTATTGTGTTTTCACTGCTGTTGAGCCCACGTAAAATTGAACAGCCTTTTTTTAAAAATTTCCTTTCCCCCAATACTCTGGACTTAAACAATAAGAGCTGTTTGGTTCATGTGCCCTGCTAAAGTGTTAAATTCCCACCTTGAAAGTTACTGTCCAAATTGATTATTTTGACTCTGATTGCCTGCTGGTGGACTTTACTTTCTGCCTGTCTATTGTTATTGACAAAAATGCTGCATGCCATGGCTCCTTGCTACATCTGTCTTTGACTTGGGACATTAACTTGGTGTTATCAGCACAGTTTCATGTCAGTTGTTGCTAACA
This sequence comes from Phyllomedusa bahiana, assembly GCA_025379985.1. NCBI lineage: Eukaryota > Metazoa > Chordata > Amphibia > Anura > Hylidae > Phyllomedusa > Phyllomedusa bahiana. The sequence continues at coordinate 8,965 of JAODAL010083466.1, forward strand.
GAGATTACTTGTTGGGTAGCAAGCTGGGGATTACTTGTGGAGTTGCAGGAGAAGAACCCAAAAGACTTCATTCTTAAAGTCAAATCTGTATCAGCCAGATAGGTCCACAGTATTTGTCATGCTCCACAAACAGGATACGTTGCAAACAATGCAATAATGTATTCTCAAACCATGCACAACAAGGAATAGAAATTATACACAGAAACTTTTACACTTTTTACACAGGAGTATAATGGGGTTGTAGAGCCAAAATATTTTCTATGCTTGTCATTAACTTATATAAATCTATAAAATTGGACGAACGGCTTTTAGATGTTTTGTTTTTGCCTTTTCGCCCTCTACTTAGCCTCTCATATCCAAGGGGATAGGGAAAAGGGCTGGAGAAGCGACAGCGCCCTCTGTTGGTTTTAATAAATCCTCAAATTTTCTTTTGCCCCCCGAGTCTTGAGAAAGCAAAATGATTTTTAGCCAAGCCAGTATTTCATCTAAGACAAAGTTGTTTTGGGATTTTTTTCCCTCTTTTAGTGCAAATAGAGAAAACTGGTGGGCTGTGTGGGAGGGGTCGGGAAACTCAGGAAGGGGGGATCTCTCCCTTAAAGGGGAGCACCCAACAAACGGCTTGTAGATTTTTTTTTTTTGCCTTTTTGCCCCTACTTAGCATCAGCATATCACAAGGCATTAGGGGAAGGGCTGAGAAGCCCACAGCGCCCTTTGTTGGTTGTAACAAATCCTCAATTTTGGGCTTTTGCCCCACCGAGTCTTGAGAAAGAAAAATGTTTTTTTTCCCCAAGCCAGTATCTCTCATCTACAGACAACGCTGTTTTGGGTTTTTTGTCCCTCTACAGTGCAGTTGAGAGAAGATACTGGCTGGCTGTGTGGGAGGCATCGGGTAGCTCAGGAAGGGAAGATCTCTCCTTAAGGAGAGCACCGAACGAACGGCTTGTAGAGTTTTTGTTTTCCCTTTTCACCCTCTACTTAGCATCTGCATATCCCCAAGGCATATGGGAAAGGGGCTGAGAAGCCCACAGCGCCTCTGTTGGTTTGTAACAAATCCTCAATTTGTTTTTTGACCCACCGAGTCTTGAGAAAGCAAAAGTATTTTTTAGCCAAGCCAGTATCTCTCATCTACAGACAACGCTGTTTCGGGATTTTTGTCCCTCTTCAGTGCAGAGTAGAGAAGATACTGGCTGGCTGTGTGGGAGGCATCGGGTAGCTCAGGAAGGTCTTTAGGGATTTCCACATAGTGTATTGCCCTTTTTGCAGTAGTGTGCCGCTGGCGGCGGTCTGTGTGTGTACATGTATAATTACATGTGTGCCGCGCCCTGCCAGGGGCACCCAGGTTTGCATACGTTTTTTCAGAAACGTTTTGTGTGCAGAAACATACGTTATACTTGGTTTTACATTGTTTTTAAAACCTATATGGGAAGGAAGGGGTGCTTCCATTTTGGGTTTTTTGCCCCCGCCCCACTCTCACAGGCTGTCCTAAGAAGGGCAGCTTGCAGGTTGGGTTGTTTTTTTATTTTTTCTCTCTGAATTTAATGGAGGTCGGGTTGACCCAGTGAGAGGCCAGATTGGCTCGATTGAGAGGTAAAGATAGCATAGGACTGCCCGATTTTGAGATCACGTTGAAAGTCGTGGGCAGCTTAAACATCTTTTGATCAAAATATGTGAACCGAGAATCTCTTTAAATCTGTCTTCTATTTCTGCTGTTGCTGGTCAGAACGCCCCCTGGTGGATTCTCGCACCCTAGACATGCCCCCTGCACGTGATTTGGGTGGGTGACATTCATTCAGCCTGTTTGGGAAAACGCCCCTAAGACAGGAAACGCCCCTCAGTCACAGCCCTGCACTGTGATTGGCTGCCTGCACACTGTTTGGTTTACTCCCCTCTGAGCTATTAAAATCGATATTGAAACCAAGGTCTGCTGGCTCTATGTACATCTCCCAACTTTAGGGTCAACGTTCTAGGCAATTACTGGCTGTTTAAGGGGCTTTTGCCAAGAGGTTGAATAACCTCCTCACAGATCCAGTCCTTAAGCTGCTACTTGGAAAAGAAGGCGTTCTGTTCCTCAGATCGAATGCAAGCCCCGCCTCCTTATGACGTCATCACCTGTAGTGTATAACATAAGCATTCAACACTGTGTCTGTATAAGCTGCTTGTGTAGGCAGTGCTTAAAGGGGATCAGGTCTGCAAGACAAGGTTAGAGTTCAAACCCCATCAGTAGTTTTTTTTTTTTTTTTTCTTTTATAAATGTACACAAATGTAAAGAAAATAAAATATTGT
>JAODAL010083467.1:0-11247 GCA_025379985.1 Phyllomedusa bahiana
CGTCCTCCCACAGGTTTTTAAATTTAAATAAAATGATAGGAAGACCCTTTTAAAGTGTTCCGAAGTTTAATCCAAATAATGGTTTTTTGCTATTTTTTTTTTACCAAAAAAAACTTGGATTTATAGATCATGTGAGTAAACATTTCTCATGTCACTGTTTGTAAAGGGAAAAAAAGCGCCAAAAAACACAACATACATTTACGCTGTCTAAAGGATTTTACCCCATGTATCCGGCGCGTACATGTGTTCTCGGAGCTCGCACCAATACACGCACTCCCGCGGCGCGGAGGGGGGCAGTCCGCGGCCCCTTGACATTCATTACTCGCAGAGCGTATTCACCGAAGTAATGACATTTCACTTATCTCCCCACGCGTACAATGAAAACTTTGGTTACCATAATTTGGGCGTGCATCTCACTCGTAAAAAGGGGAAAATACACACGAAATGCGAGCCGAAATTACCCCCTGGAAATCCCCTAAGGCATGTTCACAGGCTTATTTCAAAAAGTATTACAGGGTTTTCCGACATAAACCCTTCCGAAATCAGTTGAAAATCATTGCAAAAAAGAGTCACTAATGGGGCAGATTTGTAATGTTTCCCGACGGATTCACCATCCCAATCATTGTAGGTGGTGAATCCGCCCGGGAAAAAATTGACATCACATTGTTTTTTCCGTCCGGATTGCCGTCGCAATCCCGGGAAATCCGGCACGGGGAATACCCGGTTTGTGTGAAACGAGCCGTATTTTTCATTGAAACAATAGAAAATAGGCTGTGACTTTTTTCTACTGATTTGCCAAAGGTTTGACGATCGTCAACCTGGGCAAATCCGCGGCGAAATAACCGTTGAAGGGCCCCTTAGGGTGCTTTCACAATGCTTTTTTGGTGCATTTTTTTTATGCATTTTTTGTGAGGAAGGCACAGCAATTAATGCTGTTCATTGCTCACAAAAATTGCTGCACAATTTACTTATTTTTTGCAACAAAGTACAGCATTAATTCTTGCCTTCCCGCACAAAAAATGACCAAAAAACGCATAAAAACCCACCAAAACCACCGTGTGAAAACACCCAAGGGTTGTTCACACGGGGTTTACACTCGTTTACAACGCTTTTAGGATGCCTTGGGGGCCCCCGTTTGGTCCCCAAACAGTCAAACAATTTAGCAGTGAGATTCCACTGCTCGCTATTGAACACGGGGCGGGTACACATGAAGTCATGAATGCAAATTTTTTTCAAAACGAGTGCGCTATTGAAAAACCAGCTGCGTTTGTCAGTGAAAACCGCTCCTGTTCAACCATTTAGCAGTGGAATCTCATGTAATTGTTTAGTCTGTCTTGGGGAGCGAAGACGGGACCCCAAGAGGGCCCAAAACGCTTGAACACGGAGTGTAAACCCGTGGAACAAACCCTTAAGATGAAAACAGCGGATTGGAGCCGGGCTTCAATCCTGAAATTTAGCAGCAGCTTAATAATCAGCCAACACCCACACCCTATGGAGAACTCACTGTGAAGCCCACCTACCCTTCCCAACAATGGGAAAATTTATAAACCCTCCATTTCATAAGGGGTTAACCCTTAACCCAAAAAGGCAAAATTACTAATGCCCAGCTAAAAAAATTTTTACACCATTCACATTTCCCACTAATTAACTGTTAGATTAATTTTTACAGGTTATTCAGTCGTGTAGATACCTAAGGTTATTTTTTTTTTTTTTTTTTTTTTTTTTAAACGATGATTTTTATTGAGAAGGAAATGTCATCCTTTAAAAAACAATCACATCGCAATTACATATAATCCAATATGTAAAAATTTTAAAGCTCCTTAACGCTTACACTTCTCCATTTAATTATTTAAATCCTAAAAAAAAAACGACCAATATTAAACAATCCTATAAAGCCCCCCCCCACCACCCACCAAAAACCCCGAAAGGGAAAATTTGTCACCAAAAATATTTGAAAACACCTTTCCTTTCAAGGAATATTCTAATTTGACACCTACCCAGTCGAAATTTCCCCCCTTTAACCCTTTCTTAGAAAAACCATAATTTTCCCTGGTCATTTTATCATCCCCTACCTCTATCTGCCCAAAGGGTCCAGCCAATTTTTCCCTAGGTAGTAATCAAAGTGCGGAAGTGACCATCACCCCCTCCTCTTCATCTGAAAAAGTTTAACTATAAAACTCTTCCATTTTTTTAAAAAACTTCTCAGATAAAAGCTCTTATTTGTTTCCCCTCAACCTTCTTGGTTAGCAATCTCTTGATCAAAAGATAGCTTCATCCTTTTTCGGGGCACCCCTCCAAACCCAAGTCTAGGGTACACTTTTTTGCAACCACAAAAATGTGTACCCCTTGTGATTTAATAAGGGAGGAGTTCTCCCCCCTGTTGTCCCCTTTCAAGGATAAATGGGAAAACGTGCTTTAGGATCCTCGCACCTCCCCATTCCAACCTCCTAATCAGCAACGAATTTCTCCCAAATTCTTTAGCTTCGGGGAAACCAAAGCCATGTAAAAAAGGGCGGCCTTCTTAGCTTTCATTTGGGACATTTCCCGGATAGGGCAGGGGCATTTCTTAACGGAAAAATTTTTCGGTAAGGGCTTTGTTAGCCAAGCGGAAGAACATTTCCCTTTCCCGTTTTTGTTTAAAAAAAGAAACCTAATTTTCCCCACCCTGCCTGATTTTTTGCTGGATCCGGGTCTTCAGCTCCCCTTTTCCCAAAAAGAAAACGAAAAAAAAGGGTTCCTTAATTGGCGCTAACACTCTGTCACAAAATCTCCTGTAAATCATGGACAGGAACCACAAGCGATCCTGACCTTTACCAGATCATCAAATATGCCTGGCGTCTCTGCTGCCGCTAAACGTTTAATCTTAGACTTACAAAAGGCCATCACTTGCCAGAATTGGAAGACTTGTCCCTCCCTGAAACCGTATTTCTCTTTCATTTCTTGCCACGTCATGAACCTATTATCCTGCTCATTGATTAGGTCTCCTATAGATCTTATATTTTTACTTCTCCATTCTTCCAAAAACTTATTTTCCCTTCCTGCCGGAAATGCGGGCAATTCCCAGATGGGAGCATATTTTGAGAGATGCACCGGCAAAGTGAACAGCTTCCTGACATGCTTCCATGTGGCAATAGTGTCTCTGAGCACCACACTCCGTTTAACATGCGGGGGAAGATCCCTAACCGGCATATGTAAGAGTGCAACTAGGTTCTCTGGGCAAGCCAGCTGCCGTTCAAGGTGTAAGTTAGAGAAGCTATTGCTCTCGTTTAGCCAGTCCCTCACATGGCACACCAACGCCGCTAAATTATACATTCTAATGTTGGGAAGGTTCAAACCCCCGTCCAACTTGGACAAACTAAGCTTTTATAGGAAATCCTAGACCTCTTGGAATTCCACAAAAATTTTACAAATGCGGATTGTAACCTGTTTACATCCTTATGTTTCAGAAGAATGGGCAAATTTTGCAAGGGATATAATAAGCGAGCAAAGCTTATCATTTTTATCAGCTGCGCCCTACCAAATAAGATAAGGCAATGCACTCCACCTTTTCAACTCTCCTAGTATTTTATCTATCAAGGGCCCATAGTTCAGTTGATATAAATAAGAGTTCTTTCTTCCTATTCTTATCCCCAAATATGTCAAGGAGGAAGAGACCACCTGAACCTCCTCTCTTAACTGTACCCCTCCTCCATGGTCCCCTAAAAAAAGCAGCTGACTTTTAGATATTTATTTTATACCCACTAAGGGGTCCCACTTGATTCAGAAATGCACTTACCTTTCCCAGATGATCCCTTGGTGAGTTCAAGAAAAGCATCATGTCGTTTTTTTTGTGTAATGACAACAATAACTTTTTTATATAAAATTTATTTTTTTTTATTTTTTTTTTTGTTTAATTTTTTTTGTGTTTTATTTTTTTTTTTTATTCCAAAAAGGGGAAACGTTGAACTTTTTTTTTTTCTTTTTTTTCCCAAAATGTTTAGCATATTCACACATGCTAATACATTATAATCGTGTCAATTAGACACAGGCAGCAGTCAGGGCAGCACACAGTGTTCACTGACTTGTTACATAGACAGCCCTGGGGCTACTCTAGGTCCCCAGGGCTGACTGTGGAAACGTTTCACCCAATGGATCATCCAATGGAGCAGGGAAATGCCCTTTGATCATGCCCCGGTCACTGACCATCAAAGGGTTAGGCGCCAGGGACCAGAGGTTTCATCAGCTTCCCAGTGCTCACAAAGGCTGCTCCAGGAAACTGAGTGTGAATACAGCTCTTTCAGCACAGCTTCGGTGCTAGGAGCCGCAAAAGCCTTCCAACCTCATATCGGTCGTTAAGGGGTTAAACATTTAGGGCAACATGTATGAGTGACCTTGTAATGCACCAAAGACGCCTTTTAATGCGCCAAGGTTTTGGGCGTAAGGAGGCGTGTTGCACCACATTCATAGAATTAGACACTTTTAAAATTCTTTGATGCCAAATCTGGGAACAAAACTTTTAAAAAAAACAGCCAACCAGGTTAAAGGGGAGCCAGACTTATCGTATTGGCCCTAGACTACCCCTGATGTATGACCGCAGAACAACGGGTTCATAATTCTGCCGCATTTAACACCTTTAAGGGGGGGAAACCCGTCACATGGGTTTTGCCCCTCTTGCTGAGGGCAGCACAAGATGCCCCGCCCGCTGTTCCCGGACTGTGCCCTTATTCTGAAAGATGCAGCATTTTTTTAGAGCTTTTCCCCCTTTTAAATCTTATTCATGAGCGGGGTGTTAGCTCTACCACCAAAGGCTAGCTCCGCCCATGACAGTTATGCACATTTTCACCTTTTTCAAATAATAGGTTTTGTCATTGAGGTGGGCGGGGCTAGCCTCCGATTGGGCCCCTTTGAAAAAAATGACACTTTGAAGGACCTTCGAATGACTCTCGGGCTGAAAATTCAGATTTGAGCTTTAAAACCCCTTACCGCCAGCCATTTTTTGGGGCCTCTCTGACAGAGCCCTATTTTTGAAATCTTCATGTGTCCTTTATGTGAGAAAATTTTTTGACACTTTAATATCCAGGGATCAGAGATTGTTTTCTCGTGACCTTTGTGTTTTAAGATATAAGAAATTTTGGGTCCAAAAAAGATGTTTTTTTGTAAAAATACAAATTATGGTGAAAAATTTGATAAGTTTTCCATTTTCAAACTTAAAACATTTCTGCATGTAAACAGATAGTTTTTTTCCACTCAAAATAGTTTATACAGCATCCCCATAGTTGCGTGTTTGGCATTTTTTTTTTAAAAATGTCTTTTTTTTTTTACGCATTGGGGGCTTATAAATTTTAGAGAAATTTTTTCAATTTCAAGAAAATTTGCAATAACATATTTTTTAGGGACCAGTCCATTTTTCTAACTGATTTGATTGACTTATTTGAAACCCCCATAAATGACCCACTAAGAAACTACACCCCTTAAAGTTTTTCAAAACAGCATTTAGAAAGTTTATTAACCCTTGGGTGTTTCACAAAATTTAAAAAGAAAAGGGGAGTGAAATTTCAAAATTTCTTTTTTTTGCAGATTTTCAATATTTATGCATTATTGAAAGAATGGGGTTAAATGTGATCGGGGAAAGAAAATTAATATTGTTCCCCCAGTTTCTGCCTTTTCAAGATACCCAAAGTGGCCCTGTGCATTATTTCTCACCACACCCCCAGAATAGGGGGGAGCACCTACGGGACCTGGGGCCCATTTTATTACAATTTTTTTTTTAGGGGCCTTTTCGGTTTTTGCGGACACCCAAAGGGTTTTCCAAAAATAATAAATACCCCTAAAAAGACCCATTTTTGGGAAACTACACCCCTTACGGAATATATCCAGAGGTGTATGAGTATATCTCCCCCAGGCGTTTCACAAATTTTTTTAGTGTTGGGGCTCTGAAAATAAAAAAATTATATTTTTCCAAATAATCTGCAATTTTATTAAAATGTTTAATTTTTAAAAGGGAATTTGGGAAAAAAAAAAACCCCCAAAATTGTGTTCCCAAATTTCTTCCCAAGTTGGAAATACCACATGGGGGTTGAAACTGCTGTTTGGGCGCATGGCAGGGGGTAAAAGGGGAGGGGTGCTATTTGGTTTTGGCGCACAAAATTTTGGGTGGGGCCATGTCGCATCTCCAAAGCCCCCAAAGTACTAAAAAACGTGAAACCTTTCCAAAAGTTGCCCCCTTTTTGGTTTTCAACGCCCCTCAGGGATCTCACCTAAGGGGTATTTTGCTTTTTGGGGCGCACAGGTTTTCCCGTAGTTTTTTTTTTGCTTTGGGGTCATGGAAAATGGGGGGGGGGAAACGCATTCCGCCATTTTTTTTTGGGGGCTTCTTTTTACGTTTTCGCCATAGGGGAAAATCGGGATAACTTTTATGGGGTGGGTAAAATTTAAAGATATAAATTTTATTTAGTTTTTTATGTTTTTTTACTTTTACACTATAGAAGCGATTTTTATAAAAAGTTGCGTTTTTAAGTTGTGTATTCTGACCCCAAGCTTTTTTAATTTTTTTTATATGGAGCGCTTGGGCTTGTTTTTTTTGAGATAGTTGATGTTTTTATTGATACCATTACGGGGGGCATATGATGCTTTTATCACTTTTTATTAGGTTTTTTTTGAAGCATTTTGTACAAAAAAAGCAATCCTGGTAGTGTTTTTTATTTTTTTTTTTTACAGGGGCCCGTGCCGTTTTTAAAATAAAATGCAGTTTTTTCTCACAGGGGGGATACATTACAGCGATACCACATTTGATATTTTTTAATGTTTTACTGCTTTACACATAAAAACACATTTAAATTTTTAAAAGGGGAAAAACCCTTTTTTTCATCCCGCAGTCTGAAGCCATAACTTTTTTTTTTTTCTTTAGGAGCGTTGGGACTTTTTTTTTTGCGGGAGAGTTGGACGTTTTTATTGGAATATTTTGGGGGGCAAACTTTTTGCGCTTTTAAATCGTTTTTTGGGAAAGGGAGGGTTTAAGAAAAACTGGCAATCCTAGCTTTTTTTTTATTTTATTTTTAAAACGTTACCGGCAGTATCCGTGACAAGTTAGTTTTACCTGTGGGGTTGAGACGATTACGGGGAACCCAAATTTTTGTGTTTTTTTTATTTGAAACACAATTTTTTTTGAAAAAAAAAGGGTTTTTTTTTTTGTAAAACAATATTTATGCATCCTATCTTCTAATAGCCAGAACTTTTTAAATTTTTCCGTATAAGAGTGTTAAGGGCTTTTTTTTTGCGGGGGTGAACTGACGTTTTAATGGCATCCTTTGAGTTTAAAGTTTTTGATTACTTTTTACTCCATTTTAAAGTGCGCGGGAAGAACAAAAACGCTATTCTGTGACTGTTTTTTGGGGGGTTTTTTTTACGGCGTTCACCGTACGGGGTTATTAACATGACAGATTTAAAAGGGGGGGGTCGTACGCCGCCATACCAAAATGGGTACTTTTTTATTTTTGATCTTTTTTAGGGCGATTGGGGTTTGTAAAAAGGGGAAAAGGGCGATGTAGTGTTTTTATTTTTTTTTTTTTGTTTTTTTTTTACTTTTTTACACTTTTTTTTTTCTTTTTCATACTTTTTTTTCACTTTCCCCCCCGGGGGGGGAATTGCATGAACGATCGTCAACATTCATGCAATAAAATCACATAACATAAAAGCTGTACCTGGTCCCAGGCAACGGGCGTACCTCCCACAATGCATTTGGGCATGTGACGCCACCAACAACCCGGTTCTGTTTTTTCAGCGTCCGGTGTCTGGAGGAGACCCTAACGGCGGGTCGCGCCGTTACTTGCGCCGGATCAGGGCCAAAGGAGCTCATCCTGCCGCCCCAGCCCCCATGTGCGACTACGATGTCGCGACATCGGGGGGGGGGTTTTAAAAACCCCCGGGCCGGAGCGCACTCCGGCCGTGGGGATTCGGGATGATGCCCGGGTAATATCCGCTGGTTTTTATTTCCGCGATCTTGCGCGCTCCGCTTGTGGCGGGCCCAAATCGCCGTACGTACCTCCGGGAATTTGCGGGAAAAAACCCACCCGAGATTGCCCTATGAGTCGGCAAATGTCGGAAGGGGTTAAAACACAAAAAAAACAACACTTAAGAATAAGGGACCAGCGCGGAAAAAAGAGTCTACCTACCCGTTCGTCCCAGCCAGGGGGCAAAATCTATTGACAGTTCCCCCTTTAAAGCGATTTAGAACTGACCTTCCGGAACGTTCAACATGTTTCACAGGGTGTGCAAGTTTTTGGGGTGCATTTTCGATCGAAAAACGTTTAAAAAGCTTTGCGAAAAAATGCGGGGTGTGGAGGGGCAACCGAACCCGACTCCGACCCCGACCCCCAAATTTTCCCCCAAACCCGACTCCGACCCCGACCCCCCTCATACCGGGAAGTTTAAGTGAAAAACTTTACTGTAGTAAAAGGGTAACCCCCGTTTTTTTATCACCTTATGATACAATAATCAAGCTATTTAGGTAGAATAGACACGACAAGTAAAAGGGTAATAATGTTTGTTTTTTTTGAAACTTGTGGGTAATTTGAAAAAAAGCTGTATTTGTACCAAGTCCAGTCTGCAAACCAACATTGGGAATGTGAAAAGAGACCGGGATCAGATTTTGGTCAAGATATGCTTTAATTGATCCAGACCCCAAAGGATTCAGGCAGTTTTGAAATCCAAAGGTGGATTTCCCAAATACTAACAAAATATAAAAAAAACACTTTTATTTTTAGGAGCAAAAAATACCAATAAGCGATGCAAATACTTGCAAGCAAAAATTTTGTATAAGATAGGTAAATGACGATAAAAAATTACGAGCCTCATGACAAAGCTGTATGGGTGTGAGATATGGGGCCTAAATCACAAGTTCAAAAAATTTTTACCATTTGCTTGTCATGTTAAAAAAAATTTTTATTTGGGCGAAATTTAGGACACAAAAAATTTAAATACAAAAACTCAGGAACATTTTTTGGAGCTCTGAATTTTTTTCTGAGAAAATAGTATCGCCTTTTTCCCTCAGATCCTGCATAATGACCTCCATCTGTTATATTTCCAGGCAGAGAACCCCTCTCTACAAACTGGGGTTTGGGGGGAAACGTGACCACGGGGTTTAAAATCTCTAACAATGTCGGGGTATACAGGGGAATGCCTCACCAAGCGTTAAACCCTTCTACTTCTTTGAAAACAGTGAAAAATGTTGCTGAAACCTGTTTTTCTTGGGAACAGAATCTTTTCCCCTGGGGCAGCGCTTTGCCTGCTCATGTCCTCAATTACACTCCTCATGTATAAGGCGAAGATATGGGACATAGCACTGGGGGGCCCCCCAATTCCCCTTGCTTTTTGCACTGATCGAACTAACGGACCAACGATTATATATTTTGGGAGTGGGAGGGGGGCCCTTTTATGAGACCCCCGACTCCGACTCCAAGCCCCGGTAAAAATTTTTTAAAATGATCCAACGCGGATACAGTTTTGGGTGCTGTTTTTTGGTTTTCGCAGGAAGCACCCAAAATTTTAAATAGGGCGCCTGCTGCATCAAACATCAAAAATTTACATAAATTCTTTTAATGGATCCGAAAGACAATCAGAAAGAACATGTAAAAATGCACGCCGATCACTTGGGCGAACCAAAGGTGTTTTTTCAGAAAGCAATAGAAACCACGACAGTTAAAGGGATCTGGGTCGTTTCGGTCCCAAACAAAGGGTTCAAACACACACTAAAAAGATCCCAAAAAAGAAATTTAAAACTCCGTGTGAACATAGCCCCTTGTGCTATTTTCTGACTACAGTAAGTATTGTTTGAGGAATGCAGAGACAAGGGTTTTTTACAATTATACCCACACAGAAAATAAATAAAGAAACAGCAAAAAATAGCGCAATTTTGTATATTTTTTACGTTTTACCCAAAAGGAAATTTTTTTTTTTTGGTTTCTCGTATTTTCTGGGTAGGGTCGGGGTGCCTTTACAAAGTGCTTCTTCTCCTACAAAAAACAGCTCATACATCTACGTAAACAGAAAAATAAAAAAGTTAGAATTCTTGAAAATAAATGCGACATAAACAAAATCCCCGATGCAGGAAGAGGTTAGTTGTTCAAACCCTGCTGTAGCATTTTGGCCTACTTCTGGTTAAATAATATCTTTTATGTGTAAGTGTGTTTTTGTTTATCTGGGGTTGTACACAGAGGACACTTTTATTATGACCATTTCCTACTTTTTGATATCACGCCCAGCCCAAAAGGGAAGTCCCGGTGGCGAGCTAGAGTGGTGGGTATATAAGGTGTGCAATAACATGCACACATATACCTTGTTGCCGTCATGGGTAAAAGAGGCAATCTATCAAAGTTGCATTAAAGGACGATTTTTGGGCTTTGAGAAAAAGCGGCGATTTCTGAAACTGCCGCAATTGTTTTTTTGTTTGTGCAGTGTTTGTGGTGGACAAATGGGGGCCCCTAAAAAAAAAAGTGATGGGAAATGGGAGAGGTGAACATGAAGTGTGCAGGGCGCCAAACTCTGCAGTTGTGCAGCTTCCCGCTAAAATAAACCAAGGGGCTACGAGATATTTGTCTAAAACAACAGCTCAGCGATCCTACTGTGTGTTGGACTCTGAAGCAGACAGATGGTCACCGCACCTTTGCTGTAAAGTTCCCTTAGCAGGAAAGGCTTACATTTTAATGGCAATATTGGGAAATTTGGGCCTTTCGATTGGGAAAGATTCCTTTTTTAAGATCCATTTTCTGCTTTATTGACTTGATGGACATTGGTGTATTATGTGAGAAACTTCAGAGATCAAACATTCTGCAACCATTGCTGGAAGAACATAAGCTGGTGGTGGCAGTGTTATGTTCCGGGGAATGTTTTCTTGGCATTCTCTTGGCCCAATCATCCATGTGGGGCACTCTCACCCGATTTGTGATAATCCTTCCTTCAAAAAACCCTACACCTAATATGCGATTGTCTTCCCCGGGGGGGGATGGGATCTTTTACAAACAATGTAGCATTCACCAGCAAAATGCCCACATTGGTTGGAAGAACATGAAAAAAACATCCAAGCACAACACTGGCCCCCAATTCCCCAGACTTTAACCAATGTTATCGTTTAACATTTCAAACGTTGTGAACTCTCATGGGGGTTTTCCCCCCCCCATTTTCCTGCAGCTGGGAGCGCGCAGTAAGCATGACTCCAAATACCTGGAACAACCGACCAGGACCTTATGGATGCAAGATTAAAAATACACAAAA
>JAODAL010083468.1:0-11246 GCA_025379985.1 Phyllomedusa bahiana
AAATTTCTGGGCGACAAGGTTTTATGACATGTTCCAGGCAAGGGAAGTGCCCCCTAAACCATCTTTAAAGGGGGGGCCAGCAATTTCCCCTTAATCGGGACACCACCTATTTCCTGGCCCCAAGGGTTTTTGTCCCCAGCCGGCCCCTCGGTCCCCGGGTTTCAGAAACCCTCCCAGCCCGGGCCTGTGTGTGGACGGCCCCCCAAGGAGGGTTAATTTTTAAACGGCCTGGGGGCCTGGGCACGGGTTCCACCAAGGACCTTTTGGGGGAAAAAAGCCCTGCCCCCTCCCTGCGGTTTTTTAAGAGCGTCGCCCCAGGCCTGAAGCCACCACAACCCCCAGGGGACATCCCCCCCAGCTCACCCCCGTTTAGCTGTCACAGAGATAAAAGCGGCCTTGGCCCCTCCCTTTCTAGTCCATGTTTTCGGGGGTGGGGATGGGGCCCTTTTTCCCACACAATGCAGACAACCGGGGTTTTAAATTTTAGATTTACAAAAAAAGGCTGGCCAGGGCAGGGACGGCCCTTTTTTGGCAAAGAAATGCCCCGCTTTGGCAAAACAGGTATTTGGGGGGGAGGCGAGGGCCTGACTTTGGGGGAACCCATCTGTGTCCACCAGACGGGGAAAAGGCCCCATTTCCAAGGCCAAAAGCCCGGCAATGGCCGAACAATTTAGGGCTTTTGGGGGGTTTGGGGGGGTTTGGGTTAAAGTGTTTTTTTTTTCTTCTCCCAAACCTGGAAGACAGAAGGGTGGCGCAGACTGGCCGCTGGAAAAGGGGTTTTCAGGCGTCAAAATTGGGGGGAAGGAGAAGGGTAGAGGGTCTCTGTTTGGGGCTGGGGGTACTTCGGGCGAAGGTGGAGGGTGGGAAACGGAGGCCCGATCCCCGATCCTGACTCTGAGAAAACCCTGGGCAGCTGAGGAAAGCTTTTGGGGGTGGCGGAGGGGGGGAGAGGGGGAGACAAAGGGGGTGAAGTGGGTTGGGGGCCCGGGGTTTGGTCTGGCCCTTTTTTTTGGGCCCAATGTTTTCCCCCCTTTCAACTCATTTCAACCCCTGCATGGACTAAACAAGTTGGGTGGTGGTTAACCACTTTAAAGGTTTTTGCCTCTACTTAAATTCGTTTTTCGGCAAAGGCCCGGGAAATGACATCGCTGGGTGAATCAGGGGGCTGCTCAAAGAAGGGCCCCGGGTTGAGAGGTCCTTTGGGCCTTTTGAGGCGATAAGGGAGGAGCGGGGTTTTTCCCCTGACCCCTGGCTGGCAATCATATCACGGACTTTTGGGGACCGCCCCTTCCCCCATTTTGTGGGGGGACCCTTTTTGACACTACCCCCCTCGCTTCCCCCCTCGTCCCCCAATGAAGCCTCGCAAAAACAAATTCTTTCGGAAAAAAACCAGGGGTGGATCCCCAAAGTTTGTCATCATCAACATCCCTCAACACAGGTTTACTTGGGCGTCCACTTTTTGCATCCAGGAAACTGCGGGGAACAAGGGAAGGGGACTGCAAAACGTTGCCGACCGCCCGGGATTTTTTTCCATTGAAACCCGGGTTCCCCCCCCTCCTCTGATGGCATCAGTAACCCGGGCGACAAAAGCGAGAAAATCATCCTCTTTGGTCTTTTTTTAACATGCCTTTTTTGACCCCAAACCCCATTTTTTCATCAAAGAGGTCTTCAACAATGGATTACCACAGTGGGGGTACACGAGTTGCTTTGGGGCTGCTTCATGTGGACATGCTATATTGATGACGACATTTGTGGCCGGATTTTGGAGGACGAGGGGGTAAGACGCAGATGCAGGTTGCTTTAACCCAAATGAAGGACAATTTGGCGAGATTTTCGTTACTTAGAGTTCACGGGGCCCTAACCCACGATGACGGCCGACGTCCCGCAACTACGATCCCTGGCAGCGTGTTGTCCCAGCACTGGAAGGAGCCCCTTTCTCTCGACCCTACCCCCATGTGCTACCCCCCTCTTGCTCGCTTACCACCTGTTTTTTGCCCCCATGTCAGAAATATAAAAATTTGAAAGGTATGGAAATTTTTTGGGGAAAATTCTTATTTAAAAAACGGGAAAACCCCATTTCTCAAAAACCCCCTAATCAAAACAAAATTGCTGGATTCAAATTTAACTGCAAGGGTCTATCAACAAATCTGGACGGGCAAAAGTCCAAAAAAAACTATCGTTATGTTTTTGGGATAATAAAAGGTATTTTTTGCACCTTTTAAATTTACCTGTGGTAATATAAAATTTCGTTTTTAAAAAATTTACCAAAACGCTCAATGAACTGCGGGTGCGCAAAAGTCAAAAAAAACGTAACGTTATTTTTGAAAAAAAAGGAATTTTTTTTTACCTTTCAATTCACCCCGTGGGGAAATGAATTGCTTTTTAAGATTTACAATGCTGGTCAATGACATGCGGGTGGCAAAAATCAAAAACACGTAACTTTTATTTTTTGATATAAAAAACGGAAAATTTTTTTTTAGCACCTTTCCAATTCACTCTGTGGTGAATATAGAATTGGCTGTTTTAAGATTTACGTAGATTGCTGCGGTCGATTAACAATGCTGGGTAGTGCAAAAGTCAAAAAACACGTAACTTGTTATGTTTTGGTTAATAAACGTATTTTTTTGCACCTTTCAATTCAACCTGTGGATACATATAAAAAGCGAATTATAAACGAGCAAACCGTAACGAAGCTTCGTCAATGAACAAAGCTTGGTTGGCGCAAGAAGTCAAAAAACACGTAACAGTTATGGTTTTGGTTATAATAAACTGGTAATTATGGGCACCTTTCAATTCACGCTGTGGTGGGAAAATATAATTGCTAGGTTTTTAAGATTACTTGGATGCTGTCGTCATTGAACAATGCAGGGTGCGCAAAAGTCAAAAAACACGTAAACTGTGATGTTATCCAACGATACACGTTATTTTTGGCAACAAACAACGCATGTGCTGATACAAGATTGCTGGATTGTAATTTAAGTGGCAAGGTGGATATATCAACAAGTCACAGGTGTAATGGGTAAAAATGAACACCTAGTCTGAAATGTATAATCTATAATAAAAGTGGAGTATCAGCAGTCTAACAAAGAGACCTGCAGGTATACTAGAAAATTAAGTGTTATCCCAATAAAAGTTCAGAGCTTGCTCCAATATCCAGGAAATATTTTCAATAGTCAAACAGTTAATAAACAAGAATATATCCCACTACACTGGAGCACACTAATCTTGTGTGAAGAGCTTTAACCGAATGTCTTTTATAGATAGAGCTTGTCCTGTGTACGCCCCAGGGGCCCGCGGGCGCCCCCCCCCCTGCTCCCGCCGCCGGTGAATATTTTACAGCGGGTATATTCTGCTTTAGAAAATTCTCAAGCTAACATAACATAAAATCAACAAATCCTAATGCTAAGCTAAATTGGAAGATCACACTAAATAGTAAGAGGGTTTCACTAGTTTATAAATAGACTAATTTCGCTAAGCGTGGTTGGGGCCACAGGCAGAGCGCAGGTCCTATCCCTAAAGACGCTGAGGAGACACTGGAAAAAAGGCTGAAACAGGAAACGCTGTTCTTATGTAAAACGAGGTCATGTGATTTTTCCAGCAATCACAACCATACACATCGCCATCATGAACTGTCGCACACCGACATCTCACCCCTGCTCTAGTCTGTAAACTCATTTGCCATGGGCCGCCAAAATGACAGGAAGCGCCGAAAAAGGCGCGATCTTAATAGATGGATGCTCCGATTTTAACCATAATTATCGCATGATCTGGAAATTTCGATCACCATAAAAACCTTGCCATTTCAACTTTGTCGATAAAAATCGCTCAACACTAGTTGCTATATCAGTGCAGTGTGCTTATAAAGCTGGTGTTTTTTTTTTTTTTTCTCTCTGGATTATGGAGGTCGGGTTGACCTAAATGAGAAGTCTGAATTGACTCAAATGAAAGGGTAAAAATAGAGTAGGACCACCCGCTTTGAGATCCCGTTGGTAGTCGGGGGTGGCTTAAAAAAGTTTTTGATCAAAACATGTAACTAAGAATCTCAAAGTTTTTTTCATGTATTGTAGATAGCATAAATGCTTCTTTAGAGGTTTCCATGTCTTGTTTGATATTCACATGTGGACATAGATGTTTCAGCCCCAAAAGCCTTGTAAGGAATTGTTTACAGTCAAATTCTATAGTGTTAAGATGCTGAACCATCTGCCCATCTTCAAACCTTGGCCCATTAGCAAAGAACACAGGGGCACATTTATCAAGGCAGTTGTGCCAGAATTCTGGCACAATTTGCACTAAAATAATGTCTTACAAGCTTTACGCCACATTTATTATGTGTTTTAGACAGTTTTCAGGCGCTTCTGCAGCTCGTCCTACAAAGGGGTGTTGCTTCACATAAAAAGGTGTGGCTTAAATGCGACAAAAAAATGCACCGGAATTTTGTCGCAGTTAGTGGTGTAAAAGTAAGCCAACTTAAAGATGGTACAAACTTAGGCTAGACGGTTCTAACCTGCACCAGATTTATCAACACTATGATAAATATTTCACATTGTAAGACTGTCTAGTCTAACTTTACACTGTCTTACAGTTAGACACTATTGATAAATGTACCCCACTGTCCTTAACTTTTACTAAATTACATGGAGAAGCTTAAATCTTTCCTGATTGCTGCGGCATAACTATAAGGAGTGCAAAAAAAATTGCACTTGAGCCCAGTTATAGTATGTAGACCAGTTTCTGAGGACAAGAAGCACCGTACTGATGCTCGTACTGATGCCGACCGCCTGTTGACGGGTGGTTGGCATCTAAATCTGTGTGGGTGTTTTTACACGGCCTTGCAGGGTTCACAGCTTTACAGTAATTGTGCAGTTGCGGGAGGGGTGAACTGTCGGTTGAAATTAGCTGGCTCTCCAGGGAGAAGGCAGGGAAGGTTTATTACCATCCCTGCCTTCTTGATCATTAATTGCTGTATATGCAGATCAGCTTGAAGCCTTCATGCTGCTTCTGGTCCCCTATGTGACCACTGGGGCTCGGAGACTGTGGAAGCTGCTTGGTTTTATCAGACCCCATCAGCTCTGCAGTGAAGAGGTGTATTTCCCCAATACTGGGGTTAATATAAGAATAGAGCCTTATGTATCACAAAAAAGGTGAAAACATTAGCTGGATTAGCAAGCAAAAAAAAAACATTATAGTATTTAAACCTGCATGTACGAAGGAAAAGGAAAATATGAGCGTAAAAAGGAGGGGGGGTCTGGTCAGATACTGGTCTATAGTACTGGATTGCAATTGTTTTATCCTAACCCTGAGTAGGATTTAGTCTAAAAATGGCCCTGGTCCTATGGGTGCCCTTGCTACATATGAAGACTCCAGTGTTAGAAAGTGTACATGGTAGATAAGTAGTTATTTTTAGGATATTGCTTTAGGGCCTAGAGCTTCAATTTTGTGGATTGTGTCTAGAGCACTGTGCTTCTGTCGGAGTCTTCATGATGATATTGGAATGTAGTCACCAAATTGTCGAACTTTAGACAAGAAAGGCAAAAACAAGAAGATACTTTATTGAACCACAGTGATGCAAGCTTTCTGGCACGTTAAGGGCATGTCCCCATGGCACGGGTTTTCAGTCGGATTTACAGACAGTTTTCGGTTTTGAAAGCCGTCTGTAAACCGACGGTCAACCATTTCCGCGAACTTAATGGAAAATCCATGCAGTGGTCCCAACTGCACGGATTTTCCGCCAGACGGTTTTTTAGACTGTTTTTAGACATAGGACATGTTCATTCTTGCGCCCGGTTTTCAGGCGGAACATGAACATGTGGGTGTGAAGGGGGACGGCTTGAATCTGCAAACACTGCGTGCCAAAAACAGACCAAATACCGGTTGGAATTTCCCGACCGGTATTTGTCCTCTGCTGTGTAAACACGGCCTGAGGCTGCGTTCTCACGGCAATGTACAAATACTGGTCAGAGTCTGAATTAGAATCCGACCAGTATTTTACACTCTGCTTTCGGTTTTATGCCCTTTTTTGCTCAGGATTTGACAATGGTTTTCAGATTTCGGTCGTCCCATTGAATAGAATAATAATTTGCTGTTTTCCAAGCAGAATACGGCACATTATAATCCTTGTATAATTATTGTACATGGTCCAAGTTTTTGGAAAAAACAGAAGCTTTGAAATCCAACTGTCAGAAAATCCAAACTGTGTGGTCTACAGCTCGGATTTTCTATAGAGGTCTGTGGGTATAGTTTTACACATACTTGCCAATTCTCCCGTTTTTGGCGGGGGGTCCCGCTATTTGGGGTCGTCGTCGTCGTCGTCCCCCCGCCCTCCCGGCAGAGTTGGCATTCCTCCCGCCGCCAGCAGGCAGCAGGGGTTCTTTAAATGACCGCGGCGCCAGAGTAGCGCTGGTGCACTACTCTGGCGCCGCCGGGCCGCTCCTACAGGCGGGTGAAGCGCCCGCTGCGCCCGCTTCACCCACCCGGAGTCTCGTTGTGCAGGGAGGAGGCAGGAGGGATCGCTCCCTCCTCCCTTCTCCTCCTATATGCACAGCACCGGTGTGCGCCGTACATACAGGTCAGCGGCGCAGGGGGAAGTGACGCGCGGCTGCACTGACTTCCCCTGCGTCGCTGAGGAGATCGTCCGGAGCGGGTTGCGCTGCAGGAGCCTGGTCAAGTAAGTGGCTTTTATTATTTTATTTTTATTAGCTTTAGGGGGATCTACCTGGCTACAATGGGGGGGGTCTACCTGGCAACAGAGGGGGCACTACCTGGCAACAGAGGGGGCACTACCTGGCAAACAAAGGGGGCATCTACCTGGCAACAGAGGGGGCAACTACCTGGCAACAGAGGGGGCAACTACCTGGCAAACAATGGGGGCATCTACCTGGCAAACAATGGGGGCAACTACCTGGCAACAGAGGGGGCACTACCTGGCTACAGAGGGGGCAACTACCTGGCAACAAAGGGGGCAACTACCTGGCAAACAATGGGGGCATCTACCTGGCAACATAGGGGGCATCTACCTGGCAACAGAGGGTCACTACCTGGCTAACAATGGTGGCACTACCTGGCTAACAAAGGGGGCACTACCTGGCTAACAAAGGGGGCATCTACCTGGCTAACAAAGGGGGCATCTACCTGGCTACAGAGGGGGCATCTACTTGGCTATAAGGGGGCATCTACTTGGCTACAAGGGGGGCATCGACCTGCCTATAAGGGGCACTACCTGGTTATGGTGGGCATCTACCTGGCTGTCTTCCAAAGCTGTTATGCAGGGAGGGGGAGTGGGTGTGGCTTTTTGAAGGGGTGTGGCACACCGGAAAGATGGGCGTGTCCATGCAAATTTTTGCACCGCCCACTACAGTCTCCTGATTTTTCAATTTCAAAAGTTGGCAACTATGGTTTTACAGTTTTTCTAATCTGAAATCCATGTCACAAGCGGACTGTAAAACCATGCCGTGTAGACATGCCCTAAACTTACTGAGATATCGGAGCAGCAAGTCTGTCTAAGGAAGACAATGTGGTCTGTTCCTTTACAACTTCTGCTTTTTTTTCCCCTTCTCAAAACAGTCAAAAACATGTCACAGCAAATCCACTTTAATGGTCTGTCAAATCTTTGTGTGGTTACTTTGTGAATAGTGTTTTTGTGTGAGAGTCTTCCAGTTTCGCCATGCATAAAAAAACAATGCTGACACAAAGCTACGCATCCAGTAACTTGACATTTCCAGTTTCTTTTGTGTGATGTCAAATGAATTTCCTCTTGCAACTTTGTAACAACTCTGTTCTTTTTTATATACGTATTTTAGTATATAATAATTTCAAGGTTTTTTAACATCTGTATGTATATTCAAAAAAATGACAATTTCTTTTAATTAGGTTTTATTCAAATTTTTTCATGTGGCTTTCACTGCAGAAAAGAAAATTTCAAGGGTGACATGTATGAACAGGGCTACACCAGTTTTCTGGCATTCAAAAGCTGTAGTAGACCAGTTCTATAGAAGTATGAAGAGTCGCACTGCTAACTTTGGCACGGTAAGTCCCTTTTTAATGCGCCAAAGACACCTTTTAATGCGGCAAAGATTTCGGGCATTCTGGGGGCGTCACACCACATTCAGAATAACACATTTATATTCTTTGATGCCAAATCTAGGTGCAAGACAGTTAGAACACCAGACCAGGGTAAAGGTGGTGCCTGAGCCAACTTGTGGTATGGCTCAACACTGCCCTGTATGTATGACCTGCAGAAGAACATCCAGACCAGGTAAAGTGGTGCCTGAGCCAGACTTGTGGTATTGCTCTACACTACCCTGTATGTATGACCTGCAGAAGAACAGCCAGACCAGGTAAAGGTGGTGCCTGAGCCAGACTTGTGTATTGGCTCTAACACTGTCCTGTATGTATGACCTGCAGAAGAACAGCCAGACCAGGTAAAGGTGGTGCCTGAGCCAGACTTGTGGTATTGGCTTCTAACACTGTCCTGTTGTATGACCTGCAGAAGAACAGCCCAACCAGGGTAAAGGTTTGGTTGCCTGAGCCAGACTTGTGTATTGGCACACACGTCCTGTATTAAAGACCGCAGAAGAACACCAACCAGGTAAAGGTGGTCCTGACCAGACTTTTTGATTTGGGCTCACACATGCCCTGATGTATGACCCTGCAGAAGAACAGCCAGACCAGGTAAAGTGGTGTGCCTGAGCCCAACTTGTGATTTGGCAACACACTGCCTGTATGAAAGACCTGCAAAGAACAGCCAGACCAGGGGAAAGGTGGTGCCTTGAGCCAGACTGTGGTATTGGCTCTACACCCGCCCTGTATGTATGACCTGCAGAAGAACAGCCGAAACCAGGGGAAAGGTGGTGCCTGAGCCAGACTTGTGGTATTGGCTCTACACTGCCCTTATGTATGACCTGCAGAAGAAAAGCCAGACCAGGTAAAGGTGGTGCCGAGCCAGACTGTGGTATTGGCTCTACACTGCCCGTATGAAAACCTGCAGAAGAACAGACCCGGGGAAAGTTTATGCCAGAGCCAGACTTGTGGTATTGGCACTACAAATGCCCTGTAGGTTACCTCAAAGAACAGCCAGACTAGGTAAAGGTGGGCCTGAGCCAGACTTGTGGTATCTGGGTCTACACTGCCCTGTATTTTATGACCTGCAAAAACACCAGACCAGTAAAAGGTGTGCCTGAGCCAGACTTTGTGTATTTGGGTCCAACCTGCCCTGTAGATGACCTGCGAAGAACAGCCCCGACCAGGTAAAGGGGTTTTGCCTAGCCAGACTTGTGGTATTGGCTCTACACTGCCCTGTAAGTAAAGACCTGCAGAAGAACAGGGTTTATACATTCTACGCAGGTTACACCTGCCTTAAAAACGATTTAGAACTGTTCTGTCAATGCCAACGTTCATACATGTCGCCCCAAGTGTTTACAAAGGTAACTGAGGCAAAGCCAATAAGCTGTTTCTTCTTGTTTTTAGCCAGCTTTGCTGTACAGACTGGTGCGGCAAAAGCAGTTTTCTCATTAGAGATTAGGGAATTTTTAATCACTCAAAATTTAGCCAGGTTATTACGAGCTCACATCTAGCACCACACTATCTTAAAAGCTGTTACCAAAATTAAGGGTATGTTCACCACGCTCTTTTGATACATACCTGTGCGCAACAAAAAGGTTCCAGGTTTTTTGAATTACAAAGCTGCCATGTGTACTTCTAAAATGTTGGAGTTGACCCCAATTCATAAACGCCAGAAAAGTGACATGTCAAAACGAAACCAAATTTCGGGTTAAATCAGTGCAATACCCCCCAGACGGTCGAAAGATACCATGTGAACATTAACTTTCAAGTAAAAAATCTCATTAGTGTTTCCAAATAAACCAAGCGGGAAGCTTGGAGTGCTGCCTTTTCCAATAAGAAAAAAAATGTGATAAACCGGGACCCTTTACAAAAGGCAGAGGCCATTTGGGAGCCATTATTATCCAAACATAATGAAAGAGAGAAAACCTCACAAACACACACACACACTCTTGAAGGGATCCAAGCACCAATTTGACTAAAGTAGATATATGTAAGATGGACCTGCTTCCCCACATGTTTTTGACCCTGTGGGCTCCGTTTAAAGGGGTTCATGTTCCCCAGCCACCAGCAGGCAATGGTTAACCTGACCCAGCATACACTGTCCCCTTTTCCCTGACTTCGGGCTATAAAAGATGGGGGCCCTTGAGTTAAATGAGTGCAACCTGGGGTTTTTGTGCTACTTTGGCGCTGTATTTTATAGTGTTCCTGCCTTGGGCCCCTGCCGGGCAACCCCATCTTCCTCCCTCCTGTGTCTCTGTGTTCCGGGTCTTGTTTTCCTCTGGCGCTTTTTCCTGGTAAATTTCTGCATGCCCTTTGGTACCATTCATGGTCCTTATCCTCCTGGTCCCCCCAAATCCCCCTTCCCCAAAAAAAATTTTCATGACTTTGTTTTTTTTTTTTCTGTATTTTATTCCAGGGGAATAAACCTTTTGAAACATAACAATATATTTTCTAATATTTTATGACTTTCAAAGACTAATAAATCTCCATTTTTAAAAAAATAAATATTTTGAAAGGGCCGAAAACAGACGACTCCCTCCAGTTCGCTATTTGCTAAATTTTTCCAAGTTATTTTATCCTCCTGTTGTAAGTCTTATGAAGGAAAGTTTGAACCTAGTGAAGCGTTTTATCAAGAGGCCAGGCTATGGGTATGTTCACCCAGCGGATTTGGGTGCAGATTTTGGGATTGGATTCAGCGTTAAGAATCAGAATCCAACTGTAAAGCGATTTACACTGTACAGTGTATAAACCAAAGTGATTTTATATGAGTATTATCGACATGTCAATTCTTTGAGGTACTTTATGTGCTGATAATAATAAAGTATAGGAGACAGATATCTGCTTCGGACAATCCGGGTCATTTCCTTGCTGAAAATTTCAGCAAGAAACAGCAGTGTCAGTGCTGAAAAAGACGTCATGTGAACCTGCCCTATAGCACCTAAGGGCCCACCTGCGAAATACATACAAAATATTAACATTCAGTACTAATTTTTTTTTTAAAAAACAGGTTACAGGACTGGAAGACTCATGTGATTAAATTTTCCCCATAACTATATTGCTGCCTCTCATCGGTTTCCCGTGGGAAAAGTGGAGGGAGCCCAAAGCTTCCCAAATCATTAAGGGGGGTTGTGCAGGTTAAAAAACCTAGGGAATTTTAAAGGGGGAAAAGATTCTCACAAACCCCCCAA
>JAODAL010083469.1:0-11246 GCA_025379985.1 Phyllomedusa bahiana
TCAACATTCTATAATAAACTATTATCAAACAAATTAAAAAATTTATTAGTTAAAATTCTAAAAAATTTAAAAAACGCCCTTTCATACTAAAAGGGGCTTTTTATAATTCAATACATATAAAAAGCGATTTAAAGATTAAACACATGAAAAAATGCTAAAATTTCCCTCTTTTGGGGTTTTTTGGGTACTAAAAATTAAAAAATTTTCTAGATAAATAAACCCTCTAGGGCCCATTTAATGTATTACAATTCAAATTTTACTCCAATGCTTTTTTTGGATGTGTTTTTGTATCGAAACATCTAAAACTACCAAAAGTATGTTTTGCTTTTGGACCCCGTTTTTGGGGGGGCCCAAAAAAACCGCAATCCATTGTTTCTATGGGGTTTTTTTCATTGCGTAAAACGCAAGTAGATTGACATTTTCAATTTTTTAAAAAGACCGAAAAAATGCATTGAAAAGACCAATTTAAAAAAGCGCGCAGCGACCCCCTCATCTGAACGGAGAGCGTTTTTTTACATTGAATCCAATGTAAATTCATGAATGTTAGACACTTTTTTTTGGATCCGTTTTGGGTCGAAAAACAGATCAAAAACGGATCTAAAAAATGTATTGAACATATCCAAAAGTGTTTTTATTTGTGTAAAAGATACAACAAAAAAAAAAAGGGGTTTCCCCCTGTTATTGTACGCCCCTGTTGAGAAAAAGTTTCACTTCATTTTAAAAACGGTGACCGCTGTAAAATAAAAACATACGGGTTGTGTATTTTGTTCGAAACACCTTATAAAAACCTTGGTAAAAAGCGATTAACGCGTCATATGAAACCCATAATGGTATCAATAAAAAGTCTACTCATCCTCATCCCGGGAAAAAAATCCCTTAATCAGCTCCATATACAGAAAAAATAAATCCGACTGTGACAACATAAAAACTATTTTTTATAAACTCCTTTTTATTGTGTAAAAGTATTAAAACATAAAAAAAGCTACCGTTTATACTCGAGTATAAGCCGAGTTTTTTTTTTAAACTTCCTATACCTGCTACACCCCAGTATCCCTCCCTTTCCCCCAGCCCTATATGCCTACAGCCAGCCCTAACCTGCCTACACCAGAATCCCTGCACAGCCACCCTTACCTGCCTACAGCCACCCTAAAACCTCCTACACCAGCCCTATACCTGCCACAGCGCCTATACCTGTACACCCGGGCCCCTATACCTCCTACAGCCGGCCCTATACCTGCCTACAGCCCCCCTATCCCTTCCTACACCCGGGCCCCAAACCCACCCTACGCCGCCCTATCCCTGCCTACAGCCGGCCCAAACCCCCACACCCGGCCCCAATACTTCCTCAGCCGGCCCTATACCTTACAGGGTTAAACCCTGCCTACACCGGGCCTATACCCCCTACAGCCGGCCCATACCTTTTACCTCCCTAAAAACCCGGTCCTATCCCTCCCCACACCCGGCCCTATACCTGCCTACCCGGCCCATACCTGCCCATACCTCCTACACCCGGGGCCCTATACTGCCTACACCCGGCCCTATCCCCTGCCCTTACCTCCCACCCCCGGGTCCAAATCCCTCCCTACAGGGGGCCCTATACCTGTACAGGGGTCCTATACCTGCCACCCCGGGCCCCTATACTCCCTAACTGGCCCTATCCCTGCCAAACCCTCCCTACAGTCCTATACCCTCCTAAAACCGCCCCTATATGCCTACAGTGCCTATCCCCTGCCTACACTGCCTATACCTCCCCTACAGTGGTCCAATCCCGCCTACAGCTCCCAAACCTGCCTTAACCCTCCCTAACCCCCAAAAGCTGCCTATACCCTGTACAGCGGTCCAATCCCTGCAACACCCGGCCCCAATACCTGCCTCAACCCCCCTTTTCCCCGTACAGCCCCCCCAAACCCTGCCTACACCGCCCCTATACCTGCCTAAGCCGCCCCCTATACTGCCACAGCCGGGCCTATACCTGCCTACAGGGCCCTATCCCTCCCTAAGCCCCCCATATCCCTTCACCGGGCCCTATACCTGCCCCTATACCTCCCTACAGCCGGCCCTATATCCCATACCTGCCCTTTAAACCTGCCTACAGGGCCCCTATACCCCCTATCCCCTGCCTACAGCCGCCCGTCCCTCCCCATACCTCCCCTATCCCGCCTATGGGGCCATATACCTGCCTATTCCCTGCCTATGGGGCCTATACCTGCCTTTTCCCGCGTGGGGGCCAAAAAACTGCCTAAAATCTGCTTATAGGGGACATATAACCCCTTTTACATGCCTATGGGGCCATATAGTGCCATTTGGGACATATACCTGCCTTACCTCAAGGGGGGCCTAACCCGTTAATTCCCTATGGGGGACTTTAAATGCCTATGAATTTTTTTGGTACCATTTTTTTTTTTAAAATTTTTCCCGTACCCGCTGCATTTTCTCCCTAGGCTATATAGTAATAATTTTTTTTCCCTTTTTTGGGGGCAACAGTGGGGGCCCCGGCTTATACCGGGGGGTTAAAAACCGAGTATATACGGATAAAAAACTTATCATTGAATTTTATGACCCCATAGTAAAGTTATTGTCATTTACATGCATTGTAATGCTGAAAAAATAAACCCAAAAAAATGCAGAACTGCATTTCCCTCCCCCTTCACCCTTATTTTCATGGCCCAATGCTAAAAAGAACCCAAAAAAATGTGGAACACCTTGCCCCCAAAATTTCAAAAAATTTTATGCCTGATGAGATCCATGAGGGGTTGGTAAAATTTGGGGGTACTTTGGAAGGGTTTTTCACCCAGGGCTGGGGGATTGGGTCGAGATCGGAGTCGAGGGCTATTTTGAGGGCCCGGAGTCTCATAAAATTGTGATCCCAAAAGGGTAAAATAAGTTGGTCCGTTAGTTCGATGCAGTGAAAAGAGCAAAAAATTTGGGGGGCCCCGGCAGTGTACTGTCCCAAACTTCACCCATCACATGGGGATGTAATTAGGGACAGGAGCCGGGGAAAGGTCCCCAGGGAAATTTTTTTACCATACAAACAGATTTCAGCAAAATTTTTTCACCTGTTTTAAAGAAGTAGAAGATTTTTAAACCCTTCACAAAATGACGTGGCTGGGGAATTTTTTATACCCTGACATTGTTTGAGAGTTGTTCTGTTGGTCAACCGCTTTGCCCCAACCCAATTAGTGTGAGAGGCCCGTTCTTAGCCCGGAAATAAAAGAGGTCATTTTGAGGGCGTTACAGGACGAGGAGGGAAAAATATTTCTCAAAAAATTCGAACTCCAAAATGTCCTCAGTTTTTGCAAAATTAAAATTTTTGTGCCCAAAGTATATCCAAAAATAATTTTACATGACAAGCAAAAAGGTAACAATGTTCGGAAACTTTGACTTTCAGGGTCCCTACTCTACCCCTACGCTTTGTACATAGGCTATGAATTTTTAAACAGTCATCTTTCCCAATTTTTTAACATAAATTTGACTTGCAAAATTTAGAGCTGCCATTTGCAGATTCTTTCCCGTATTGATTGTTATGTTTTGCGCCCAAAAATCAAAATGTTAATGTTTATTATTTTTTTTAGATTTGGAAATCCCCCTTTTTGGTTTTCAAAAACCCGAACCTTCTGGGCTTGGACAGATTCAAGATGTTTTTACTAAATCTGATCCCCGGGTTTTTTTACAATCCCAAAGATGGTGCAGACTGGACTTGGATACAAATACAGCTTTTTTTCTTTTAACTCTACCCCCCCAAATGTTCAAAAGATCAAAATATTGTTCCCTTTTTTTGTCAGTGTTGTTTAACCTAAATTTTGATTATTGTATAAAAGGTGATAAACAGCCTGAGTGACCCTTTTACTACAGTAAATTATCACTTAAACATGGCCCTGATAGGGATCGGGGCGGAGTCGGAGGTTTGGGGAAAAGAGGGGTCTGGTCGGGGTTCGGCTTGCCGACCCACACCCTGTGGGTCAGGCAAAGCGCTGCCCCCGGGGGAAAAAAAATTTGTTCCCAGGGCAAACAGATTTTCGCAAAATTTTTTACCTTTTTAAAGAAGTAAAAGTTAACCCTTTTTTTAAAAGGACTGTGGCTGAGGGAATTCCCTTAATACCCGACATTATTAGAATGTTGCCCCCTGGGGCCGCTTTGCCCCCCCAACCCAAGTTAGTTAGAGAGGGGGCCCTTTCTAGCCTGGAAAAATGGATCAGATGTGGGGGGTATGTATGCAGGATCTGATGGAGGCGATACTATTTCTCAAACAAATTCAAGACCCACAAATGTTTTTCAGGTTTTTTCATATTTTAAATTTTTTTTGGGGTCCAAAAGTAATCCAATAAAATATATTGTACATGACAACAAAAAGGGAAAATGGTTTGAACTTGTGATTTCATCCTATTTCACCATCCAAAGCTTTGTAAAGAGGGGTACTGTAATTGTATAACATCATTGACCCCCTAATAAACATAAATTTGACTTGCAAGTATTTTGCATCTGCTTAGTTACAATTTTGTCCTAAAAATGTAAATTTTTTTTTTTTTGTTAATATTGGGAAATCCCCTTTTTTTTCAATACTGCTGAATCCTTTTGGGCTCTGAATCTTGACCAAAACTGATCCCCGGTCTCTTTTACACATTCCCAATGTTGGTGAGACTGGGCTTGGTACAAAACTCTTTTCTCAACTCCCCCAAAGTTTCAAAAGACAAAACATTGTTACCCTTTTTTTGTCAGTGTTGTTCACCAAATAGCTTGATATTGCATCAAAAGGGGGATAAACCCTGATGCTACCCTTTTATAAGTAAAATATTACTTAAAAGCCCAAGTATGAGGGGTCGGAGTCGGGCTACGGGTTCCGATCCCCAGCCTGGTTTCACCTGTTCTTTGGGATTTTTGGGGCTTTTTGTAAAAGTAAATGGTACCCCCCAAAACCTGTGTTAAAAGCCAATAGTTTTTCCCTTTTACGCCCGCCATGGGGGGCCCAAATATTTACACCCAAAATATGGGTTTTGCCGAACTTGGGAAAAAAATTTTTTAACAAAATTTTGGGGGGGGTTTTTTTTTTAGGTTTTTTTAAAAAAATTAAACATTTTTATCTAAAATTGAAGATTGTTGGAAAAAATAAATTTTAAATTTAAAAATAATTTTCATTTTCACAGCCCCAAACCCAAAAAAATTTTTTGAAAACCCGTGGGGTCGATATACTCCTACGGAACCCTTGGTAAATTCCTTAAGGGGTGTAGTTTCCAATATGGGGGTTTTTCAGGGGGGTGTTTTTTTAAATTTTAAGCACTTAGGGGGTTTGGCAAACCCGTAATGGTCCTAAAATGTTTAAATTTCACCTTCTTTCTTTCATTCTGTAAACCTTAGGTGAATTCCATTTGGGCTGTGCCCTTTTTTGGTTTGTTTTCGGCAAAAAAACTTTTGGGGGCCCTTTTCGCATATAAATGAACTGTATCACTAAAACTAGTTGCATTATATGCCAGACAGACACATTTGAATGCGCCAAAGTAGGCCATCAATATGCTACAATAATATGCAAAAGCGCCCAAAAATTTAAGCACCAATTAGGGGCATCAAATTTAATTTTACTATGCAAGGTGACCAACCCAGATTTTTACAGGGTTTTTTCATTCAGGGCACATCACTCATTTAATTTTGGGCCCTTAAAACTGGGGTGAAAGCGCCTCTTTCTGATATTGTCCTTTAAAGGGGTTTTTTTTCCTCGCTACAAAGATGATAGTTGAAATGGGGGACCAAAAATCTAAGCATGCCCTCCTTGGTTTCCATAAGCAAAGTGCTATGGGTTTTGGAAAGGGGTGTTTTTTTTAATAATTGGGGAAAGAAGTGAACTTCATTTTTTTTTAGGCCCCGGCCCGCACCCCGGATCGCGCTTCGGGGGCATAGTAGGACAGCGGGGCGGGCGGGGGCGCGGGGAAACCCAAAAGACAGAGAAGATTTTTACACTGACAGCACTTGGTAGGTGCGACTTTCGGGGAGGGTTTTTACACGACACGAGCAAGATCCCCGCAGCAAGAGAGAGATCATGTCAGCCCCTATAAAACAGATATATTTTTTTCTGCAGATCTGTAAGTCAGAGGTGTAATAATCTGCAGAATATTACTGTTTTGGGAAAAAAAAAATCACCCATCTTTCCCGGCCCTAATGTCAAATGCCCATTCAAATTTAAAAAGTATGAAAGAGCAGAAATGTAATATACACGGGGGAGTTACATTTAGCTTTCACTTCCAAACGAAGCTGAGAACCTTTCCACTCCCCCGGGCTCACACAAAATAAATTTCTCACATGCACCTTTGGGGTGTGTCTGCAAGAGTGAAGAACGCCCTGCGGGGAAAAAAACACACCCCCCCATTTCACAAGCTCTGCTTTTTCAACCAGTATAAATGGGTGCCAATTGGGGAAACGAGAAAAACCCCTTTTAAAGGGTAAATTAAATTTCTAAAAACCCTTTTTTAAAATTTTAAGGGGGGGCATTTTTTTTAAAATGGGGTCATGTTTGGGGGTAGCTAACATACAGGGCCCCCAAACCATGTTTAGAACTAGACTCCCCCAAAAAATCTATGTTGAAAATTTTCTTGAAAATGTGGGAAAAAATTTCTACTAAATTTTTTAAGCCCCCTTTTAAGTCGTTAAAAAAAAAAAAGACAATTTTAAAAATGGGCCCAAACCCACAGTTTGACTATGGGAGATGGGTGGGTTTTAAAAAAAATTTTTGGGTTTAAAAGTGGAAACGAACTGTTTTTAAAACGCAGACATTTTTTAACTTTGAAAAAGGGAAGGGTTTTTTAAATTTTCACATATTTTGATATTTAAAAAAAGACAAGGATTGTAAGGACCAAAAAAAACTTTCTAAAAATTTTAAAACACAATGTGCCCCAAAAAACAGTTTCTGAATCACATGGATAGAAAAAGTACAGAAAGTTATTCCCCCCGTAAAATTCATATTAGATTTTTTAAAAAGGGCTCGTCGGGGGGTTCCAAAAATAGCTACGCGGAAAGGGGTTTTAAGGGGATTTTTTTTTTGTTCCCCAAAAACGACGCCATCTAATATTTAAAAAATCCACCTGCAAAACAAACTGAATTTCAGGGCACAGTGAATGAGTTTGGGTGAGAGGGTTTTTATATTCATATACATATTTAAAATCAAATGACTGAAACAAAAAAAGGGGTTTTGTTTTAATACCCCCTAACCAAGGGTTGGGCTGGCCCACAGGGGGGCAGGCGAAAAACCCCCGTGGGCCCCTTTGGGTTTTGGGAGACTTGGGGGGTGCTTTTCAAAAAAGAAGGGGGGACAGAAAGCAAAGGGTCAAAACATAATGAAAACCCTTAAAAAGTTGGCACAAATACACACTTCCATCACAAAGTGAAAGTGGGGCCACGGTAAAGGGGGTTTTTTTTAATTTTCCCCACGATCTTATTTTCATTAAGGGTACAAACTGGGAGCATTAGGGTATGTTCACACGGGGTGTTGAGTTCATGTGAACATCCGCTTTTAGGGGTGGGGTTTTTGGGTCCCCTCTGTCAGACCCTAAATGGGCCCCAAACACGAAACTAATTTAAAGTCAGGGGGATTTTCATTGATTTTTTAAATATAAAAACCCCATTTCCCGGGGTTCACAACAAGCTTTAAAATAAAATATAGGGGGCGATTTCCGGGTGCATTTCCCCACGGATCCCCAAATACAAAAGCTGCATGATGGATAAGTTTGGGTTTTGTTTAGGATCTGATGCATATGGGGAATTTTTTGGGTCCAAAAACCGTGGAAAAGGCCCCTTTGGCCCCCGTTTACCAAAGGGTTATTTGTTCCCCGGATTGGCCCCCGTACTCCGCCCGGATTTCGCTGCAGTACGGCGCCAATCCCCTCTGGGGTAATTACGGGGAAAACCCCCTGCTCTCATAGAGAACGTGGAAATTTCCCTCGCCCCCTCCCCCCTCGGCAAAACCGCCGCGGGGGGAGAAATGACATCACATTTTTACGGCGGTACGGCCAAAAGATAATGACATCATGGGGCCCGGGGAGGGGCGCCCCCCCCGCGCCCCGGGCCAGCCCCCCCCCCCCCTATTACCCCGATTTGCAGCGCAATCCGGGTCACAAATCCGCCGGAATAGCCGTTGAACAGGGCCTTAGTACATCGAAAGGGTGCCACCAGCTTTTTAGATAAATTTGTGTCTTTCCCATCAGGCTTAGACACATTCCTCATAACAGGCTGGAATATATATGCATTCCCCACAGCTGGCTCAGACACATATGTATTCCCCACAGCAAGCTGCGATACATCTGCAGGCTTAGTAATCAGCCCCAAGTAAATTTTCACACAATAAGGACAAGATACATTCCCCTCAGGTGCGGGGGGTATCCTTCAAAGGGGGGAAAACAGGGGGATTCCGTGCTATCCAAAGGGGTTTTTCCTGCAATCCATGGGATGGATCAAAAGTCCCCACTTCTTTAAACCCTGGTTTAGCCCCCTGTTCCAACACATTTTGGTCCATGTGAACTGGAGGCTTCATTCCCCTAATGTTTTTTTTTTTAACCCCCCCAAGGGTTTTCTCCGGGAAGCCTCCCTTTTGGGGTTTCCAGACCGGGACACAACAGAGGAACTCCAGTTTTTAGTGTTGACCCTTTCCAGAGAGCTTTCGCCTGTAATTTTTCAGCAGGTTACGGGTTACAGGCCCCTTGACACCAGCGGACATATGAACGTTACTTAATCTCCCCATTAAACACATCGGGGGCATTGCCTCGCTGTACATCCATTCTTAGGGGATGCTAAACCCCCGGTGTTGAATATGCTTTAATGCTTTTTGGAACCCTAAACGACCCAAACCGGCATCTAGCAATGTACAGGGTGATTTACTTTGCTGTCAATGTAAAACGCACATCAGCGTTTGACAGTGGTCCCGATCGTGTTTATTTGCTCTTTCTGATCTCTTTGGACCCATCAGGAACTGACATGTCTATCTTATCCTTTGATGCACAAACCCCATTTTTAAAACTTTTTTGCGTTTCTGCTGCAGCCAAAACACATCCAAAAACCTCCATGTGAACTTACCCTTAGATTCCCCCTCACATCCGGGCATTTCCCTGAATCCGTGCACAGTATCTATGGGGAATCGCGTCTCAGTTTTTTGGGTGTCATTCAGGGGAGGGGCAGAAACATACTGAGACACCATCTCACCCAAGTCAGTCCCCAAAAACACATAGGAAAGAATAGTGTCAAAAATTTCCCCACTTCCCCTCACTCCCCCCCTTCCTGTTCCCCGGGTCCAGATTTTACAGGGGGCAGGGGAAACGGCAGAGTTTGACCCTTGAATCCTGTTAAAGAAAGGGTTTTCCTGAAATTTTCCTGGGATTTCACCATCTATGGACACACAACCCAGTCACCTCGTCCATTGCCTCTTGGGCCATTTAAAACCCTTTGCTGCCCCCCGTGACAGAATGAAGGTGGCGCTTTTTGTTTCCCCTTTCTGTCCCACCAAAAGGGAAGAAAAAGAAAAGGGGCTGCCTGGGGCTTTGTAAAAAGTAGGGGGCCCTTTTTACAGGACACGTGGCACAAACCCTTTTACACTCAAGCAAATGCCCCTGTCGTTAAAGTATGTGCGGTTCTTGGGGTCCGGAAGCAGTAAAAGCAGGGTGCCCAGATGATTGACTGGAAGAGAGCATGGGGTCCCCAACAGGCCGACCTCTCCTCCGGCTGGACTTGGGCCCGGGGCTTCAGCACCCTTTTTTTGGGCAACATATGAATTTTCCACGGGACGGCTTATCAGGGGTTTTTGGGGCTTTTTGGTCACAATCTGCCTTACACCTGAAAGGGCCCCCGTTAAACAACGGTTTAAATTGCCGACAGTTTTTGTGCGCCGAAAATTGAGGCACAAATCCGCCGTGAATAAGGGGGGGGAAAGGGGGCGGGGCCAGCGCGGGGGGGGCCGCCGCCCCCGGGCCCCATAGACAATCCCATTTTTTACGCGTTTTCCGCCCTTAAAATAATTGCATGTCACTTTCTCCCCCCAGGGCGGTTTTGGCCGACGGGGGGAAAGCAAAGGGATTCCACTTTTCTCAATGAAAACAGGGGATTCCCAAAAATGACTCCGACGGATTGGGCCGCCGAAATTAAAAGCGAAAAATCCCGGTCGGAAAAACGGCGCCAACCCGTCGGCAAAAAGCCTTTGAACGGGGGCCTAAGACAGAGATGAAGAAACTGGTCCTTGTCCATGAGATCTTCCAGGTCATCAAAGCTGGTAACAAGCCTGAAGGTGGTTCTCAGACTGCCCACCAAAATATGGGGCTTCCCACGGGAGACTCTGTATTTCTTTACTTTTTTAAAATCCTCATATCCCCCCCTTCTTGCTCGGGGAAAAGGGCAGAAAAAACTTTCCCAAGGTATTCCCCCCTTTAAAAATGGGGTTTAAAAAAATGAGCCCACTTTTCTAGGAAAGATGGTATTGTCCCGCAAGTTTTGTCAAACCCCGTAAAAAAAAGCCCCGTGCCCCATTTTTTTTCCATCACAGGAAAGTTTTTTACTTTGGGGTTTTCCGTGGGTTTTGGGATCCCTGGGGTGCGGGTTTTAAAAAAATTGCTTCCTCTTCCCAAGTTGTGCCGCCTGCAGCTGGAACCTCCGCCTGGCATCCTGCAGCAGTGGCCCCCTCTCCCCTCCCCCCTGGCATCCTGCAGCTGGCCTCACTCTCCCCCTGGCATCCCCGCAGCAGTGGCCCCCTCTCTCTCTCCGCCTGGGATCCTGCAGCAGTGGCCCCCCTCCCCCTCCGCCTGGGATCCTGCCCGCAGTGGCCCCCTCTCCCCGCCTGGCATCCTGCAGCAGTGGCCTCTCTCTCTCTCCGCCTGGCATCCTGCAGCAGTGGCCTCTCTCTCTCTCCCCGCCTGGCATCCTGCAGCAGTGGGCCATCCCCTCCCCTCCCCCCCCCCGGCGTTCCCGCAGCAGTGGCCTCTCTCTCTCCCTCCGCCTGGGGTTTTTGCAGCATTTTTCCCCTCTCTCCCCCCGCCTGGGGTTCTGCAGCATGGCCCCTCTCCCCCCTCCCCCCCCCCTGGCGTTCTGCAGGAGTGGCCCTCTCTCCTTTTCCGCCTGGCAACCTCAAACAGTGGGTTTACCCCCCGCCTGGCATCCTGCAGCAATGGGCCCCACTCTCCGCCTGGCAAAACCCGCAGGGAGTGGCCTCTCCTCTCTCCCCTCTCCTCCGCCCCTTGCCTGGGAGCAGGTGGCCTCCTCTCAACCCTGGGCCCGGCATCCGGCAG
>JAODAL010083470.1:0-11246 GCA_025379985.1 Phyllomedusa bahiana
AACCATGGTTTTTCTTTACCTACTTCAACCATCATCGACTTTTTAACCCCCTTTTCACACGGCTTACCCCGCATTTGTGAGGAAATCGGCTCACAAATCCCCGTGAAAAGGGGGGGGCGGGGAGGGGTCGAGGGCGGGGGGGGCCCTTCCCGCCCATAATTTGCATTATCCAGGGCGGTTTTGGGCCCTGGTAATGTCAGTCACTTTTCCGCCCGGGGGTTTCCCCGAGCGGGGGGGGCGACGGGAATCCATGTTCACTATGAAGCATGGATTAACCGTAAGACCCCCGACGGTTTGGGGGTATGAACCAAAACCCGGGGCCAGTACGGCCCAACCGCCAAAATAACCCGGTTAACGGGGCCTAAACGCCCATGGGGTGGCTGTAAATCTCGCCTGGACTTCGGGAATGCCTACTGTGCAGCTGCATTGGTAAGGCAATAGCGGGGCTCTCCCCTGAGAAAAAGGGGAAAGGGTTTATTAGTTGTTTCTCAATCACTTGAAAACATTTTGTTTGTCTTCCTCTATCTGGCCCGGGTGGTCATCGCGCCGGGGGCCTTGGTAACTGAAAGTTTTGGTTTAACCCCTGTTCACCGGGGATTGGGGCGGGGTTCTGGCCAGGGGTTCATGGGGTTTCCGCCCAAAAACCGGGGCCGTTTTTTTAACATGGTTTCATGTGGGAAACCGCTTTAATTTTTCACACCCGCCGGGTTTGGGGCCGCGGCTTCGGGGCCGGGGCCCAAAACCCGGCTTGTAAACCTTCTGTCAATTCTTGACAGGGGTGCCCTGTGGGCCCCGCACGGTGCTGCCAGGGGTTGCCGGGGGCGTCGGCGCGGGGGGTGCGGGGCCCAGGTGGTCGTGGGGGGCCACGGGGGTTTCCCCTTGTATTAATTTGCTGGGGGGGCCCCCCTTGGGGCCCAAACCCCGCCCAAACACCCCCACCCCCCGTTTGTGGCAATCGACGAGGTTTGGTCACGGGGAAATGCGCGAACCCCAAGACCTGACCCAAAAACCCCCTTTAAAATCCCTAATTGGAAACAGATCAGCTCTGCATCATTCAAGAATTATTTTACCTGGATTTCTCCCGGAAATGGGGGAAAAGTCGCCCCAGTTACAGGGGGGAAAAAAAGAAAAAAAAGTTTTTAAAAAAGGGGCCCCCAAAAGTGTTTTCCCCTTTCCTATCGGGGGAAAAAATATTAAAATAAAAAAAACAAAAAAAATAAAATACTACAAAATTTTTAGACATATAATAAGGGGGCTTTACACGCAAAGGACAAAACGGTCGGGGAATTCCTGACCCGGTATTTTCTCTGTTTCTGGGGAAAGCAGGGGGGGCAGCTTTTTTTTAAAAAGCCCTTCCCCTTTGCACCGACATATTCTCTTCACACCGAAAACCGGGCGGAAGTATGAACACCAGCAGTCTAAAAAACTGTCCGGCAGATAATCCCCAGATGGGACACTGCAGGATTTTCCTTTTGGTCCGTTTAAAGTTACAGCCAGTTTACAGGCTTTCAATACCAAAACTGTCGTAAATCCGGCTGAAAAACCTGACCAGGGGGACATCCCCCTTGGGCCATTTCACCCTTTATTTTGGGCGGTTTTTAGCCGTTTTTGCACCCGTTTTGGCCCAAATAGGGCTAAATCCTTCCCAGGCTTTAGGAAATTCCACAGTTTTTATAGAGAAATGGTTCCTTCTCCTTCCCCGTGGGTTTTCGCGAGGGGGGGAGAAAGGAAGGGCCACTTTAAAAAACCCCCGGGTTTCCGTCTTGGATAAGGGTTCAAAGGGCCCCGGCGGCTCCCCGGCCCCCCGACCCCGCTACAGGGGCATGGCGTAATTGGGGGCAAAATCCGTCCCCGCAATTACGGGGGGCAAAAAGCCTGTGAACATCCCCTAATGTCGTGATGTGAAAGTACAAATTAAAAAAACTTTTTTGGGACCCCATTTTTTGCTGTAACATAGAAATGTGAAAAACAAACTTTTTTTACTATTTTTCTTCATATTATTTAAAAAGAGCTAATGTAAAAATTACACAGAAATAAAATCTAACGTATCATGGTAAAAACGAAAACAAATTAGTAGAATAACCAAAGCGTTATAGAGTTCAAACCTGCATGTACTAGGAAAAAAAGAAATGTTTCATGGTCAGGGAGGGGTTTTGAATGGCTGGGGCAAAAAGGGGTTAAAAAAAAAATTTCGAAATGCATGTTTGCTGAAAGGGAACTTCTTTGTCGCAAAATAAAATCAAGATGTGAGTTTTTATGATAAATATTAATTTTTTTTCGTGAAAACATAGATTTAGCCGGGTTTACAGTTTTCCCTTTTGTTAACACAGTATTTTATCCTTTTATGGTTTGGGATTAAAACCAAAATCACCAAACGTTTTCTGCTTGGGTACACAGTGAAGAGACCCAGTTAAGAGGTGGAAAGTTGTATGGCTAGACATGAAAAGCTCCCCCAAACTGATCTGGGAAGATGAAAGAGAAATTTTCATCACATCGCCAAAGGTTTTTTTACCTTAAATTAATTCGGGGTTGTCGCTTACTTTTAAAAACGGGGAGTCGTGAAGGTGCTTTAAGAAATGTCTCTGTGAGTTCCCGGGGGTTTCCCCTTGAGGTTAAAATTTTTCTTTAAGAGTTGATTATCCTCTTTTAAGGGAAGTTCACATGATGGTTTCAGACACTGAAAATTTTAGCGCTGAAGGGTTTTGTATAAATTTCCAAAAAACCAAGGGTTGTAAAAGGGGAGATTTCAGACAAAGGGTACAAAAACAGATTTTCCATCCCTATATACCCATTTTTTATTTTTCCAGTGCAGGTGATCCCGTTCTAGTTCCTACCATTCCCTGAAGTTGCAGTCTGGATTGGGCGCCTAGTGGAGGAAAAAATATTTTTTTTTTAGGGGGCTCACCTTTTCTGGGATCCCCCTTTAGTTTTTGGGGGGTGAGCTTAAAACAATCTTTGTCAAATATGTTAACTAAGAGCCCCAGGTTTCATATTTTCCTTAGCAAAATGCATTTTCAATTTCCCTATATACCTTGGGTTTTTTTTAGTTTTAGTGTGCCACTGATTTTGTTAGATATATGCATTGCCTTTTTATGTGCACCTATGCTTTGCGTTTTTCAGAATATTTTTTAGATGGCAAGCTTCATTATGTTTTATAGTTCATTTAAATTGGCAATCTCTTTGGGCTTGCTGCACTCAGCTCCCTCTTTTTAACCATGCGGGAACCCGTTGCTAGTTCCTACCTTTCTCTAAGTTGCGTTGGATTGACGCCTAGTGGGAAAACATTTTTATGGGGATCCCCTGCTCGGGGATCCCCTTGACGTTTTGGGGGAGGGGGTTTTAAAACAATCTTTGATAAAATACTGAAAAACAAAGGTCCAGGTTTTCATATTTTCCTTGCGAAAAATGTTTTTCAATGTTCCTTTTTAAACCTTGAGGTTTATTTATCTTTATGTCCACTGAATTTGTTAGATATATGCTTTTGCTTTTTTATGTGCACCTAGTTTGGTTTTTAAAAAATTATTTTAGTGTCACAGCTTCATTATTTTTTTATTTTCATTTGAGATTTGGCAATCCATTGGTTTGCGCACTCAGTGCCTCTTTTTAACCAGTGCAGATGATCCTTTGCTAGTTCTCATTCCCTGAAGTTGCGTCTGGATTGACCCTAGTGAAAAACATATTTAGTGTGGGGGACTCCCCCTGCTCGGGGTTCCCCTTGACTTTGGGGAGGTGGTTTAATAAAATCTTTGATCAAATACTAAAACTAAATGGGGGCGGGGAATCCGCCCAAAGAATTAAAAAGCCAGTTTAATTTTTCCCCCTTACAAAAAATGTTGCTCTCACCTTCTGTCACTTTCCCCCTTTCCCCTTGTAGATTTAAACCTTTGCGGGCCCGGGTCTTTCGTTTCCCTTTGAAACCATTTTTTTAGTCGTTTATTTTTTGCCACTGAAACTTTGATTGACATATTTTACATATGAAACCCCACCTTAAAAGTTGGGTGCCCTGGAATTAAGGGCCGCTTTAAAATAAATAAGAAATAATATAATAAGCATGGGAAAAAAAGCACAAAAAATTTCCCGGGATCTTTAAAATACAAACCATTTTACTTTGGGAAACCCAATGTAAAAATGAACTTTTTATTTTGAACTTATAGTCGGTTTTTGCCCACTTTTTTTTGGAAATGTAATCCACGGCTTAGCCACCTAAAAAAAAAGGGGCAAAAATGGGTTTGTGTGAAAAACCAATTGGGTTTCCAAAACAGGGGGTTTTTAATAAGGTTTAAATGTTTTTTTTATGAAGTTTTTGAAAAAAAGAAAAATGGATTAAAGGGTTTAAAGGTATTTTGGAAAGGAAAAAGGTTTTTTTAAAATGGGAAGTTTTTGTTTAAGAAGATTTTATAATGGGAAGGGGGTTTTTTTTAAAAAATTATAAATGTTGTTTTAATTTTTTAAACCCACAAAATTGGTTGGAAAAAAATTTTGCTGCAATTTTTTGCACACAATAGCCTTTTTGCAAAAAAAAAGCCCCTTATTGATGTGGCAAAAAAAAGCCCCTTTTCTAGTGTTGATCGAACCGTTCGGAAAAAATTTAAATTTTGAGTCAAAAATTTATGATTTTTAGAACGCAGCCGAAAACCAAAAATTTTTACGGTCATTCCAATTTAAAAAACCCGTTCGACACACCTTTTAAGTTTCACTTTTAAATGCTTTTTCCCGCACTTTTGGGGGGCCACGTAGTGCAGAGCACAGAGGGAGGTTTAAAAAGTCACTACTGAGGGTTAAAGGGGCTCATTTGGGTTGGGTAAAATCAAAATTTTCCCCCGTTATTGTAGGTTTACTGGGATTTTCCGGGTTAAAATTTTTCAGATTCTTTCTGTACTGAAACGCACGGGTCCTGTCATTTGCTTTGCTTTTCATGCATGCAGGGCCCCCAAATATTTTTCCCGCGGTTTTTTCCAAACAAAAATTTCTAGTTAATTTGTTAGGGTGGGGGGGTTTGAGCAAAAATAGGGAAAAACCTTGACAGCAAAAGTTAAGGATTTTTTTTATTGCTGGCTGCATCTTTCCCATCTTTATTCCCGAGTGCCCAAAAAAAACTATGCAAAAAGACACCCCGTTAGGCCCAAAACTGCTAATAAAAACCCAAACGCTTTTTTAAAAACTGGTTTTTTTGCGGGAAAATTTTAAATTCCCGGACCAGGGTTTTTTAAATAAAAAAAAAAAACAATACTTCCCCCTTTTTCCCATGGCCCCCTTTTTTGGCACAGGGCTAAAAAAAAAAAAAAAAAAAAAAAAAAAAAAATTTTAAAAAGGGCAAGCAAAAACCACCTTTTGCCGGAAACTCTGGAAAGCCGAATTGGGGGTTTTTGGTCTTCCCGGGGTCTTAAATTTCGGACCCCCAACGTCACTCCTGCTCCGCAATTGTAAATTTTTTAGCTGTATGCGTCCCCGGAGTCCTTTAAAGCGAAGCGACCGGCACCTGGAACCCAAAGGCATCCCAAACCGGGTGCCGACGGGGGGAAATGAGTATTTTTAAGCTGAAAAGGGTTTTTTTATACATTTTTTTTGCTGAAAAAAATCCCGGGTTTTTTCTCCCCGTATAATACGGTATACCTTTTTAAAAGGGAAAAGAGCAAATAAAAAAAGTGTAATTAAAACTGAAGGCAATTGCCAAAGTATTTCAAATTTAAAACTCATCCTTTATTTAAAAGGTTTTGCCCCAAAGTAAAACTGACATGGGAAGCTTGCAAATTAAATTTAAAAAACATTTTTAAACCCTTTAAATTTTTTAAAAATTCTCTAAAAATTTTAGTTTTTTGCTGCTACCTTTCTGTTCCCCTGTGGGGAAAGCACATCTTTAGGAGATCC
Organism: Phyllomedusa bahiana; assembly: GCA_025379985.1. Taxonomy (NCBI): domain Eukaryota; kingdom Metazoa; phylum Chordata; class Amphibia; order Anura; family Hylidae; genus Phyllomedusa; species Phyllomedusa bahiana. The sequence continues at coordinate 5,869 of JAODAL010083470.1, forward strand.
GGGCCATTTTATGGGGAGCTCCCCAGTTCCCGGGAGCCCCATGCTTTGACATCACCTCCTCTCAAAGGGAGCTGTTTCAGTATCTTTTCCCCCGCCCTTTGCAAACCCCCCACACACTCACTGCTTTTGGGAAGGGGGTTCAACCCCAGGTTGGTTTTTTTATTAATTTCTTCCCCCCCCTCCTCTGTGCCCTTAGTAAAATTTAAATTTAAAAATTTAAAAAAAAAGGGGAAAAAAAACCCCCAAACAGGTAAAGTGCACGGGAAAAAAAAACCACATGTTTGGTTTCCTGCCGGGGTTTGAATCTAGAATCACTATGCGGGAAGGGAGAAGTTTTAGCCAATTCAGTTACATTTTAAACTGTGGGGAAAGACATGGTGTTGTTTTATCCCCCCCCGCCCGCAATAAATACATGGAAAACCCCAAAGAAGAAATTTATGCTATCCCAATTTATACATGAAACAACTTTGAAATTCCTTGGTTCAAATGTTTTTTTATCTAAAAAAAGTTAAGCCACCCACAAAATTACAAAAGTGAATTTAGGTCCCGGGTGGTCCTTTCACTATCCCTTTTTCCCCCCTCAATTTGAGCCAAATTCCCGGCCCCTCATTGGGTTTAACCGACCTCCATTATCCCGAGAGAAAGAAATAAAAAAAAAAAACCAACCTTGCAAGCTGCACTCATATAACAGCCTGTGAAAGTGGGTGGGTGCAGAAACCATAATGGAGGTATCCCTTCCTCCCTATATAGATTAAAAGCAATATATGCCAAATACAACGTATAGTTCTGCACAAAAAAAAAATTCTGAAAAAACACAATGTGAACCTGGGTGCCACTGGCAGAGTTGCGGCATATATATATATAAACACACGCACAACATTAAATATGTCATCCTGCTGCATCACATGACATGCAGTTCAAACAAATCACACACACACACCCTTTTGAGCACACTGAAAGCTGAAACTGGAGAAACCAGACATGAAATGCCTTGGTAGCAAAACCCCTTTAATGCAAAAGATAGCCTGTGTCTGCAGAACACTGCTCCCCAAGGCTTGAAACACACAGCATAGGACAAAACGTCGGAAAGCCATAAGCTTTTTGTCATGCACGACCGCGTTTTTTTTCCCACTGTTTTGTTTTTTTGCCGTCGGCCGTACAATTGACTGTACAGGAAACCAACGGCAAAACGCAGAACGCTGGAGGATTTTACAACATGTTCCTAAATCCGCCGGCGCCAGAAAACAAGCTGAAAAAATGACCTGTGTAGACTACAGCTCGCTTTTTCTTATTAGAGTCTATGGACTTGATAAACGGTCAAATTTTCAGTGGTTTCAAAATACTAAAACTGCTGAAAATCCGACCGTTTTTATATGCTGTGTGCTTAGCCTAATTCCACAAATAATGAACACTGCCCCCTTCAACATATTTCACCACTAGACGAGGCGTCTATAGGAGTTTGCGGAGCAATATGCTGGCAGACCCTTGAAGTTGCCACATCTAGTGGCAAAACATGTCAGGACGACAGTGTTAATTATTTTAGTTAGCGCATTAATGTGGTGTGGTGTTAGGCTATGTTCACACGGTGTATTTGCAGGGCGTAATTATGCCCCGCAATTACGCCGTGTGACCGGGGGGGGGGCGGTAGCGGGGGACTGAGCAGGGGGCCGACACTTCGCCGGCCCATTGACTTGAATTGCCAGCGGCAATCCATAGTTCTCTATGAGAACTGTGAATTACCGTAATGAATGGGCCGTTTTCGGCCCGTAATTGGCGCACTTCGGCGCGTAATTACGGACCGAAATACGACCCATTTTAAGCCGTGTGAACATGCCTTTAGGGAGCAGTGTACTGCAGACACAGGATACCTCTTTGCATTGACAGACAGACGTTCGTTTTTAATTTGTATGCTTTGGCACACATCAATTGACTTACTTAGTATACACTCTTTTAGTAGGTCTTTTCATTAAAAGATAGATTTTAAAACTAGTAATAAATCTATAGGATGGTAGTTGGGAAATATGGTAATTATTTGCCTGAGGCAATCTAAGATTTATATGGGTGAATACACACAAGACAGATTTGCTGCAGATTTTCCTTGTGGATTTGCCCATGGAAAATCCACAGCAGATTTACAGAACCAGCCATGTGAATGGAATTTAAAGGGGTTGTCTCACTACAATCGATATCATCTTACCTCAGTCCTGTTTTCTTGTTTCATTTTGAATTCAGGGCGTGTTTAATGACTTCTACTAGGCTGCAGTAGAAGCCAGGTCTGTTGCTATATTATCCAGTGCTGCAGCCTATCAGGAGAGATTGAACAGGTCAGTAGCCATAGTAACCAGTGCTGCAGCCTTTCATGAGAGATTGAACAGGTCTGTAGCTATAACGACTTGAGGAGCTAATGGAGCTTATACAAGAGAGTATATCTAGAAATAGGTACAATACTGTTAATGGACATGTATTGCAAAGTGACTTGTTTTTGCAAGATCTTTAACTTAAAAAGTAATCCTTGTAATGAGGCAACCCCTTTAAACATTCATAGACTATTCTTAAAAGGGTTGTCTGGCTCCTGGTAGCCCCATACGTCTATACTGACCTCCCTCCCCTCCTCCGTTCCACAGATGGCTCTCTCCAGTCATCTGCTTACCTTGTTCTTCTTCATGTCACCTCTGCAGTCACTCATTGGCTGCAGCGGTAACATGCCATAAGCTACTATCACTGTTCAGAGTGCTGACATTAGACAATAGCATATAAACCGTCGCAGCCAACCAGCGCTGTAGCCATGATGTCCCATTTGGAAGAAGACCAGAAGAAAACAGAACAGCACAGAGAGTGAGGAATGGCGCAGCGCTGGTTTCAAGGTGAGAGGAAAGGTGAGCATACATTTTTTGGACTTTAATAGGGCAGCAGTAATGGTAATAAAATAATAAAAAAATTAATTAGACTACACCTTTAAAGATATGCCATCAATGTACATTTACGAAAAACTGCTTAAAGGCTACACACCAACACCATCGATTGTTACACAATTTTATTGTTTCCTGTGTGGAGAAAAACATTCAAAGAACGTATGAAAAAAAAATTATGACATTTTTGACACTTTTTTTTTAGTTGTGTGCAACGTTGTTTTCACATACTAAAACATTTTACTGGAAAAAGTCTACAGATCTAAACCTGCAGTGTACATATGGAAATGAATAGCCTACTGTTATCAGTCCTGACAGCATCTATGTTGGTATGTAACCAAGTCTGAAATATTCCATCATCAGTCTTCATCATCCCCAGCACCGGGAATACTACTCTCCCATCATTGTAATGCTTTCGGACACTTTCTGTTCTTCGACTTTCATGCAGTCGTCATTCTACCAGGAGCACACTGGATACAAGGCATGAGCGTACACACGTATAGTATTCATTCAACCTGTAAAGCATTTGTTACCTAGCCCCAGCAGCTCACCATATTGTTAATACTCCATGGTTTTTGGAGTATTCAATCAGTATGAATAGGTGAGGTGAAGGTGTTATGTTACCGCACTGCAACAACCAAGAGGTCTTAAATGTCAGCAGCAAACAACCTGTGAAGTTTAGTTGCAAAGTTAACATTTCTTGTTCCAGCTGGAGTTGGGGGGGGGGGTCACCTCCTTTCTGGCAGAGACAATACTGCTCTACCAGCGGCATTGTTGCTGAGAAATATATGCCATATGTTGTTGCCATGTTATGTTTCAAACTTTGGCTCTGTAACAATACTTCCATTAGTAAAGCAAAAAACACAATGTGAGTGTAATTTTTTTACCATCCACTATTATTCATTGACTCCAAACTCCTTATTTTAAACAAGGAATGGTTTAAAGGGAATGTGTCATCAAAAATTACTTATTGTTTAACTCACGTTTTTATGTTAAACACATTTTTTAAGAATTTTTGGTTACATTTTTTTTAAAATTGTCAATATCAATTTCAATATTTTTTAATAATTCTTAAGTCCTGCAGTTTTCACTTTGGCCACTAAGCCGAATAATAGTCTAACACTTCATGTTCTGTAGAGAAAGATTCTCAGTTGTCTGCTCCTTATCAGCACAAAGAGGGTCAAACTGAAAGGAGACACCAGTGTGAATAGATAACACAGGATCCACCAGTCACAAGAGGAGATCTCACAGTTCCCCCTTTCACCTCCCTGCACAGTGACTTCTTTCAAGGTCGCAGAGCATGCCTGGAAAACTCTCCTGTAGAAGTTAATGGGACTGAGTCAGTCTTAAGTCTCCTATGTGCATGAAGCTACTGTAAAGCATCTCTCTGACTGTTGTTAAAGCAGTGTAAACAAGGCCTGGTGGCCAAAGTGAAAACTGCAGGAATTATTAAAAAATATTGAGTGATATGAAAAATAAAAAAAATAAAACCAAAAATTCCTAAAAAGTGTGTTTAACATAAAAACGGGACTTAAACAATGACTCATTTTTTTATGACACATTCCCTTTAAGTAGCAATTCCCCAATTTAGGGCCACATGTATGAACTGGCTTTACGCCTGTTTTCTGGTGTATCCTGCGCCTCACCGTCCCGAATCCCCTGTCGGACGCAGGGATGCGATGTTAGGCGCAGCGTTCGCCACTTTCAGCTGCACCCCGCTTGAAGGGGCGGGCAATGGGCGCGGTGTAGGCGTTCCGGGGCGGGACGCGGCGCGCTAGAAAACTCCGAAGCATGTACGATCACGAGTCGGCAAAGTGCGCCGCATTGCAGCGCTCGGCAGCTCCGACAGGCAGACCTGGTTGATTCTGGTCTAAATGATCCGGCGGAGGCGAAGTGAAGCGAGAACGGAACATGCGTGGAAACATAGAAGATCGTAACAGAAATCTCGGCTCTCAGCTCCGTGCGGCATGGAGTATGAATCCAAAAAATCGCCTTTATTAGTCGTAAAACATTCTCAGAAAAAGAGCTCAAACCTTAAAAATAAAAAATACATAAATAAAATCACTTTCCAAAAATCTAGAACATCAAGAATTAGGATATTGGAAATTGCCGGGAAATACAATAATTCGATTTCTGAAAGCGCTTCTCATTGGTCGGCATAAACCGGCCAATCAGAATGGAGCGACAGTGAACCATTAAAACCTATGGATAAATAGACAAATCAAATTCAAAGGTTGGACAGTTCAAAATACTGTAAAAATGCAGAAAAGAGCTGATTGGTTGAACTAGCGGGGGCTTAGCTATCCCAGCCAATCAGAGTGCGAGCTCTTTGTCCCATTGTAGTCTAAGGAGTAGATCGCACAATGAAATCTCGCTTCAGCGCCGTGCGGCATGGAGTAGATTAAAAAAATCATTTTTATTAATTATAAATATTATTTGAAAAATGAAACCTTATAAACAAAATAAAAT
>JAODAL010083471.1:0-11245 GCA_025379985.1 Phyllomedusa bahiana
GGAAAAAAAATAAAAATTTAAAAACGGGCTGCGCCAGAAGTCTGGCGTCTTTTCAGTCTGACATCTAGCGCAGCCCCGTTTGTGATAGGTTTTAACCTGCCACTGCAAATATCAGGCGCATTACAGAGCTCCCACGGCACTTTGTAATGCACCTGATTTTGGGGGTGTGCAGGAGGCAGTGGACACTAGAACTGTACAAAGCTAAAGAGTTATAGCTTCAGTACGGCAATTCCAGGCGCATTACTGCTGGAACAGGTAAACCACTTCCAAAGTGGTATACCTGAGCCAGAATTGTCGTTTCTGCACTACAATGCGCCTGATTTATGACCCGGAGTAGACCGGGTTCATATATCAGGCGCATTCTTTACTATTATAATGCACGAAAATTTGTATCTAAACGCCAAAAATCATACTCGCGCTTTGTTTTAAATTTGCATTGCAGCGTCATTTTCTGCGACCAATAACTTTTTTATTTTTCCATCAGTGGACCTGAGTGAGGGCTTGTTTTGTGCGGGCTTAAGTACAGTCTTTATTGGTACCACTATGGGATACAAGCAACTTTTTGATCACTTTTTTTATTTAGGGGACATAAAGTTATCGCAATAGAACACAATTTTGCCATTGGTCATTTCTTTTCTACACAGCGCAGGATAACTAAAGTGATATTTTACTAGATCAGACTTTTACAAATGCTGCAATTCCAATTATGCATAATTTCTTTATTTTTTCTTTCTTATTTGTAACATGACAACATAGTGTGTTTAGACCTTCACATATTTTTTTTTTTTAATTTTTAAAACTTTTTTTTTTTTAAAGGCGAGGGTTGATTTATTTAGGGTATAAAAGGCGGGGACTGAAGTTATTACTAAACCTGGCCTCTACCGGCGGGTCACTTCTGCAACTCACAGCAATTACCAGCTTAGACCTACTCTCTTCCTGATGTCATGATGTTAAAGTACATCAAATATCGGGAAAGGGGTTAATAAATGTCTGTGGCTTCAGGCATGTACAACTTCACATTGAAACATTGCCCTGTTAGAACAATGTGAAAGCTAATGCGGTTACATAATATATGCTTCATAAAGTTCAAGTTTACTGCCTCATTGCCCTGTATATTTATGTTCTATAGTAGATATGTTGACCATTTTGATCCAGGCCTACCATGATTATTCCACCGTTGTATGGCAATAAGTTCATTTTGCTTTGATTGATACGGACAATAGCATTGGTGATACACGAAAGCCTAGGTTTGGATTTTGCGGTTGCACATATTTTCTCTGCACCATAAAGATCTTTATTCTTGTGATGATTCATTTCATCTTTAACAAAGTAAAAAATTCTAATTGCTCACATAATATGCAGATAGGATATATCTGACCGACAGATTAATCATGCGGAACCTGAAATCAAGGCTGCAGAAGAAAAAAAATGTCAAATGGAAGACATGTGACCTTAGTTTCCCAAGGGAATCCCTGCTTATAGTTAACAAGAATCATGTAGATGAAAAGTGAAGATAATAAAAGAGCAAAGTAAAATTAAATAGAAACGTCCTCTGAAACGGCCATAATTCTTAGACAACCATCCACAGTTTAAAGAGCGAACAAACTTGTTATGACACTTGACCTTCTCACATTAGTCTTCTCCCTTTCTTAGCTTGATGGCTTCACATCAACTTTTGTGTATTTTCATCTATATCCTTTAACAAAGCAAAATAATATTTGAAGCCCATTTTCGCTTATGGCAAAATGTTAATTATAATATTCATCAGTTAAGCTTTGAAGAATTGTCCCCTGGAAACATGTAAGGAGTCTCTAATAAAAGAACGATATTCATAGTGTAGCATTTATCTTGTTCACAAAACTATAAATTATGCGACTGGCGAAATTAGATGTTCTTAAAAAACACGTCAGCAAGAGTGGAAACAATTCATCTTCTTATCCACTGGCAAAATCTGAAGAAAGCAGATATATTTATAGATGAACAGCACAGTAAGACAGGGCTAGAACTACTGAGAATAGTTACAGATTCATAGGTGCCAGGGAACAGTTTCCAGTTCAAAGGAAATTTGTATTCAATTGTTAAAGGGAATGTGTCATCAAAAAATGAGTCCTCGTTTAAGTCCCATTTATATGTTAAACACATTTTTTAGGAATTTTTGGTTGTTTTTTTTTATTTTTCATATCACTTTCAATATTTTTTAATAATTCTTAAGTCTTGCAGTTTTCACTTTGGCCACTAGGCCTTGTTTTCACTGCTTTAACAGCAGTCAGAGAGATGCTTTACAGCAGCTTCATGCACATAGAGACTTAAGACTGACTCAGTCCCATTCACTTCTATAGGAGAGTTTTCTAATCATGCTCTGTGACCTGGGAAGAAATCAGTGTGCAGGGAGGTAAAAGGGTGAACTGTGACTATCTCCTCTTCTGACTGGTGGATCCTGTGTTATCTATTCACACTGGTGTCTCCTTTCAGCTTGGCCCTCTTTGTGCTGATAATGAGCAGACAACTGAGAATCTTTCTTTACAGAACAGGAAGTGTCAGAATATTATTAGGCTTAGCGGCCAAAGTGAAAACTGCAGGACTTAAGAATTATCAAAAAATTTTGAAAGTGATATGGAAACTATTAAAAAAAAATATGACAAAAATTCTTAAAAAATGTGTTGAACATAAAAATGTGAGTTAAACAATAAATCATTTTTGATGACACATTCCTTTTAAAGTATACAGTTGGTCGCAAAAGTGAGTACACCCCTCACATTTTTGTAAAGATTGTATTATATCTTTTTATGGGTCAACACTAGAGATATGATACTTTGGTACAATGTACAGTAGTCAGTGTGCAGCTGGTATAACAATTGTAGGCAACCAGCAGGTAAGATTGTAGAAGGCAGATACATGCCAGGCAGATTGCTGTATTCCGTAACGAATTTCCAGGGAAGTCAAGTCGGCCGGTACGGCAGTACATCCCGGTTTTTCAATCCAGCTGAATTGCAGCAGGAGAACTGCAGTGTATGTGCCACCAGAGTCCAGGAGCACAGTGGAGGAAAAGAAAATTTTAGTCAGTGACAATAGGTTACTGACTTGTGTATAATTAGAAGAGCTGCCATGCAGCTTACCTGGGCTCCTTTCCAGGGACGGCTGTATCGAGGGTGGGAGGCCATCCCCACATTAGTCCGGGTTTTACTGGACCTCTTGAGGCCTTTAAAGCCCGCTGCTCACAGTACTCAGGTGATGATATTAAACCTGAGGATGTGTTTGCCATTGCCCTCCACAGTGTGCTACAGTGAGGAGCAGAAAGAGAAGCTCTGGACACAGGCTTGAGCCAGACTGGCTACTCTGCATCTGGAGTTGACCACACTACAAGGTGGGATACGGACTTCAGCCACGTTGCTTTGTTTATGGACATTAAACAGATGCTGTGAAACCTCCGGCTGGAGATATTTTGTCTTCCTGTTTGGTGTTCCTTTGTGTATTTTTGCCGTTAAAATAAAACCCTGTTATTTTTGCATCCAAAAACCCATTTGTGCCTACCATTTTTGCAGCTACACTCCTACACAATGTAAATTTGGTGCGCCCTCGAACTAAATTAACACACAACCATCAATGTCTAAACCGCTGGAAACAAAGTACACCGCTAAGTGAAAAAGGACAAAATATGCCCAATTCACATCCATACAGTATATTATATGTGTAAGTATTGCATGAACAATTCTTCCTTCTGTCCAACATGTAAAACATATCTGTGAACCAATAAATTACTAACATAAGCTCAGTATTTTGCCTAATTTAGGAAGAAGGTAAAAATTAGAAGACGGCCACAGTATACAGTGCTAAGCAAAATGGTAACAATGTTTTGAACTTTTGACTTTCAGGCTCCAAATCTCACCATCCACTACAGCTTTGAACATAAGACCACTCTCATTTTATACACAATCATCTTGGCTATCTCATACATAAATTAGACTTGCAGCTATTTAGCATATACTTAGTTCTGCAGATTCTTGTCATGTAATTGCCTTGTTTCTGTTTTGCTCCTAAAAAATCTAAAGTTCAGGTTTTATTATTTTGTAAGTATTTTGTATATCCACCTTTGGCTTTCAATGCTGCCTGAATTCTTCTGGGCTCTCAATCAGATTCAAGCATGTCTCGACCAGAATCTGATCCCAGATTTCTTCTACTTGTTCCCAATGTTGGTGCAGACTGGTTGACTTACTTGGGTACGAATACAGCTTTTTTCAACTCTACCAACAAGTGTTCAATTGGGTTGAGGTCTGGGGATTGTGAGAGCCAAGCCGTCAACTCTACTTCATTGTTATTGAACAATTTCTTCGTCAATTTTGACATGTGCTTGAGGTCATCGTCCTGCTGGAACACTGTGTCATCCTTTTCATAACCCATAGTACTCAAATATATGAAGTAACTCATGTTGTAGGATACTCACATATAGCTCAGCATTGAGACCACCATTGATCCTGCCAACATCTTTGGCTGTGAAACAACCACATATCATCAGGCTTCCTCCACCAACAGTTTCATTCAATTTCTCAATCCATTAGCTTCATTTTCCCTTGATTCTTTCAGACCCATTTGCACCTATCAAAGTCCAATATATTGACTTTCGTCTCATCACTTCAAATTACCCATTTCCAAAGTTCTACGTTTTTTGTGAACTGGAGCCGACACTTCTTATGATGAAATCAAAGCTTCTTTACCTTATTTTTGGGCCACTATTCCATACTTGTGGAATGCGGTTCACATGGTGCTTGCATGGACATCTGTGATCTTACTATTATGAGGCATACAAGCTATCTCCACTGCCATGTTTGTCGCGCCATAACTGATAGACCTTGTGATGAGCCAACTTGTTGACTCCGATATTTTGCCTGGACGTCACCTCTTGGCTTTGGAATATATGGGCAGACTTTATTTTGTATTCTTCCAGCTTTCATGGTCTCACATGATGCACTTTGCCAATTGTCTTGGCCAACAGACCGCTGTCGATGAGCTGTATGATGAGGTTTCTCTTTTCTTGGGAAATCTCCTTGGCTGCTCCACATGAACCAGTGATCTTTCACTTGGGAATCAACCTAATAACACACTGAGCTATTAGGGAATGCGAGAACAGGTTGTAATTTGTAGTATACAAGAAGCAAAAGACTGTTCCACCACCGGGAGCAAAACAGTAACAATGCAGTTACATGACAAGAATCTGCATAATTAAGAAAATGCTAAATAGTTGGAAGCCAAGTTATGTATGAGTTATCCAAGATGATTGTTTATGATGGTAGTAATGTTCAAAGCTATAGTGGATGGTAAGATATGGACCCAAAAGTCAAAAGTTCAAAACATTGTTACCCTTTTGCTTGGCACTGTATAATCAGTAACAAATCTTTTATTTATATGGTATTTACATGTTATTATTTACAAAATGGAATTATTATTGAAAATAGTGGAATTTGTTTGGTTCCTTGTACTACTGTACTATGTTATTAGATCAATCAGCCGTCATCTGATCAGACACATGGCTTTCTATCTAAGCTTAAGGATACCTGTTATTTTCAACAGAAGCCCTATTCATCTCTCTCACTTATTTACTTATCATAATTCTTTCCTTGCTTCTCAGCTATCCTGCTTCCTCACAGAGTTAGTGACAGGATGTACAAATGCACGCTATAGTGTCCATAATATGCACTCTATATCATGTTTCAGGTTGACCTTCCTCAAACTTTCTAGATGATGTAACTAGAGGCTGAGATATATGGGAGATTAAGCCTTTCCCACACTAAAGTCACCAACTTTTATAACACATGCTCACATTGCCAACTTTTGGCAAACAACTACTTTTGGACTTATATGACTTTCTAGAAAACTGTCTTCCATAGGATAATACACTGAAGAAAATCTTTACTCAAACACTGAGTGTGGTTTGATGGGAGAAATATAATAGCAGGGTTAGATTAGTGTGTTTAATCTATTCGGTGTGGTACATAGTTTAGTTTTTGCAATTTAGGATCACAAGTCTGGTCCAGGCTAAATCACACAAAAACATTTTTTTCACTGTGATTGGTTGCAAAAAATGCAATTCTAAAATATTCTTAATCTTATCTAGAGTTGAGAAGAGACAGTTATGAGGTGATAGGATTAATTTGATTAAGTATATAAATGGCCCCTTCAAAAAGTATGGTGAAAAGCTGTTTCAAGTAAAACTCCCTCAAAAGTCAAGGGGGAAAAAAAATCAGTATCCAGAGGAGAAAAGCTTTCTTTACCATAAAACCTGTGAGTCTGTGGAATGACCTTCCCCAGGAGCTGGTCACAGCCAGAACAAGTGAGGGCTTCAAGAAAGGCTTAAACAATTACAACAAAACACTATTACTTATGTAACCATACAAAATTGTTAAAACGTAGATTCCGTCTCATTAGAATTTCCGATAATGAGTGAAATATTCCTTTTAGAAGAAAAATAGTTGTTTCAGCTTACCCCTCGCGCTCTTGCAGTGTCCAGCAAATCCAGGATGCACGAACCAAGCCGTCAACTCCACCCGGCAATCAACATGTGATTTTTCAGAGAAAAGTTCAGCATCCACTATGAATGATAATCATTCATAGTGGGTGCTGGACTTTTCTCTGAAAAATCAAATATTCCTTTTAGACCAGATTAGTTCATGTCTTATGGATTCCATATTCTGGATCAGTAGGGGAAAACTAAGTTTTAAAATAATCTAACCCTCCCTTCATCCACATCTTCTTCCCACCTTCGTTTGAACTTGATGGACATGTGTCTTCTTTCAACTGTATGAACTATGACCAACATAGAATATACACCACAAACTTTACAGACCGTTAAAGGAGTTGTCTCACTACATTGATTCATCTTACCTCAGTCATGTTTTCTTGGTTTCATTTTGAATTCAGGGGCATGTTTACTGGCTTCTATTAGGCTGCAGTAGAAGCCAGGTCTGTAGCTATAGCAACCAGTGCTGGTAGCCTATCATGAGAGATTGAACAGGTCTGTAGTTATAGCGACCTGAGGAGCTGATGCAGTCCATACAAGAGGGGATATCTCAGAATAGGTAGGACACTGTTAATGGACATACAGTGGGTACAGAAAGTATTCAGACCCCTTTAAATTTTTCGCTCTTTCTTTCATTGCAGCCATTTGGTAAGATCCAAAAAGTAAATTTTTTTGCTGATTAGTGTACACTCTGCCCCTCCCATCTTGAAAGAAACAAAACAGAAGTGTAGATTTTTTTGCAAATTTATTAAAAAAGAAAACCTGAAATATCACATGGTCATAAGTATTCAGACCCTTTGCTCAGTATTGAGTAGAAGCACCTTGTGGGCTAGTACAGCCATGATTCTTCTTGGCAATGATGCAACAAGTTTTTCACACCTGGATTTGGGGATCCTCTGCCATTCTTCCTTGCAGATCCTCTCCAGTTCCCTCAGGTTGGATGGTGAATGTTGGTGGACAGCCATTTTCAAGTCTCTCCAGAGATGCTCATTTGGGTTTAGGTCAGGACTCTGGCTGGGCCGGTCAAGAATGGTCACAGTTGTTCTGAAACCACTGCTTTGTTATTTTAGCTGTGCGCTTAGGGTCATTGTCTTGTTGGAAGAAGAACCTTCGGCCCAGTCTGAGGTCGAGAGTACTCTGGAAGAGGTTCTCATCCAGGATATCTCTGTACTTGGTCGCACTCATCTTTCCTTCAATTGCAACCAGTCGTCCTGTCCCTGCAGCTGAAAAATAGCCCCATAGCATGATGCTGCCACCATCATGTTTCACTCACTGTTGGGATTGTATTGGGCAGGTGGTGAGCAGTGTCTGGTTTTCTCCACACATACTACTTAGAATTAACACCAAAAAGTTCAATCTTCGTCTCATCAGACCAGAGAATCTTATTTCTCATAGTCTGGGAGTCCGTCATGTGTTTTTTTGCAAACTGTATGCGGCTTTCATATGTCTTGTACTGAGGAGAGGTTCCTGTCAGCGCCTCTGCCATGAAGCCCCGACTAGTGGAGGGTTGCAGTGATAGTTGACTTTATGGAACTTTCTCCCATCTCCCTACTGCATCTCTGAAGCTCAGCCACAGTGATCTTGGGGTTCTTCTTTACCTCTCTCACCAAGGCTCTTCTCCCACGAGTGCTTAATTTGTCTGGACGGCCAGGTCGATGAAGAGTTGTGGTCGTCCCAAACTTCTTCCATTTAAGGATTATGGAGGGCACTGTGCTCTTAGGAACCTTGAATGCTGCAGAAATTCTTTTGTAACTTTGGCCAGATCTGTGCCTTGCCACAATTCTGTCTGAGCTCCTTGGGCAGTTCCTTAGACATCATGTGCTCTGACATACACTGTGAGCTGTGAGGTCTTATATAGACAGGTGTGGGCCTTTCCTAATCAAGTCCAATCAGTTTAATTAAACACAGATGGACTACAACGAAGGATTAGAACCATATCAAGGAGGATCAGAAGGAAATGGACAGCATGTGATTTAAATACGAGTGTCACAACAAAGGGTCTGAATACTTATGACCATGGGATATTTCAGTTTTTCTTGTTTAATAAATTAGCAAAAATAGCTATATTTCTGTTTTTTTTTCTTTTAAGATGGGGTGCAGAGTGTACATTAATGAGCAAAAAAAATTAACTTTTTGGAGCTTAAACCAAATGCTGCAATGAAACAAAGATTGAAAAATTTAAAGGGGTCTGAATACTTTTCGTACCCACTCTATATAGCAAAGTGACTTGTTTTTGCAAGATCTTTAACATAAAAAGCAATCCTTGTAGTGAGACAACCCCTTTAGGTTATGTTTCTCACTGTTTGCAATGTATGTAACAGTATGTATTTTAGCTTTGTATCTAATATGGATTTGTATGTTTATATGATAACAGTTTTAATGATGATGGTGGGGGTGGCTTACTAGTTGATGATTGATGACACACTAATTGCTGGAGAATCACTCTGTAGTCATGCGTGATGAAGACCTCACTATAGCTCAAAACGTCACATTTTTGATGGCGGAATAAAGTTTTTCACTTGTTTGCTATACCCTGAGTATGATACATCCTTTTTGGATTTTTATGAGACCATACTTTTTGTCACTGGGCAGCAGGTTTCACTCCAGAATACATTGATAGTCTTGAAATTTCATTGTACCCTGCACAGATTCAAGACACCCTGTGCCAGATGCAGTAAAGCAGTCTAAAAACATAATCGAACCTCTTCCATGTTTCACAGCAGGTACAATGTTCTTTTCCTTATATGTTTCATTTTTGTGTCTGTGAACATAGAGCTCACGTGACTTGTCAAAAAACTCCAGTTTTGTCTCCATCATATGGCAATAAGGCTGGTTTTAAAGGTTGGTCAATATGTATAGAGGTGTGAGTATCGCAAAAAAAAAAAAAATTGGCATTGGTTTTCTGTACATTCTTCAGTTAGTCCCACAATGTCCTCTGGCTTCTACTAGGTAAGGTTTCCAGGTGCAACAGTATGTAGCGAGTCAGTTTCTAGTACATGTATACTCTGAATGTGCACATTCTGTATGTATAGAAATGAATGTGTATATTATCGGGAATCACTGAAAAGTATTAGACTAAACTAAAACTTTACTTTTAATTTGTTAATTCAATAAAAACAATTTTACAAAAAAACTTCTGACATAACAAATAAAATGTACTAACATTAAGTCATAAGGACACGAGCAAAATTCTGAAAATGCCATTTTTACTACTCACGAATCCCAATATGATGCTTTGTCAAAAATTCCCAAGCTGGTACACCTGTGTCCAAAAGGTAAGAACAGAAAAAAAAATGCATACTCCCAGATGTGGAACGTCAAAAAATTGTAACCATATTGGGCCAAGTAAGATATAGAGGAAGAAACCCTAGTACTTAGCTGGGGGGACAATCACCTTGAAAAGGACGACCCCACCTACCGGAGGCTTTCTCTGTTAATCCCTTTCAGCAAATAAGATTGTAAGGATTCGGTGGATTCGCTGAACCACCGCAAGCGATGATAGTTAAGCCACGCCAGGGAGCGGAGTCTAAGTAGCCCCCAGTATTCACCAGAGTCCGCCGCAAAGCGGGATGGACTTGCTGCAGCGTGAGGCTACCAGGTCGCTACCCCTGATGACTTGCCTGCGATGGCAGCCGGGTAATGCTGGTACAAATCATAATCCAGAGACTAGTCGGGGACAGACAGGAGGTCAGGACGGGCGGCAGAGGTTCGTGGTCAGAGACGGGCAGACGGTCAGGGCAGGCGGCAAACAGGCAAGGTCAGGAAACGTAGCGGAACGGACTGGTACACGGGTAATCAAATGGAACTCCAACACTCTCAAGACTTGTTAACGCACACCAACAATCTGGCAGAGAGTGCAGGGGGCGTGTACAATATACAGGACCAGCGGCCGGCAATTGGCAAATTACCGGTGTGCTGGCCCTTTAAATCCAGGGAAGCCATCGCATGCGCGCTCTAAGCAGCGAGTACGCGCGCGGCGGCCGGCACAGGCAGGAGCAGGGAACACAGGAGCGTGGACGGGTAAGGGAATCTGGCACAGCAGCCTGGGCAGCAGGGGGATGGTCGCGGGCGGCTGCGGCAACCGCGCCGGACCCCCTGCGGGCCGGGGGGGCGGTTGCGGGGGGCGGTCGCGGGGGGCGACGGCACCCGCGCCGGACCCCATGACAGTACCCCCCCTTTAGTTCTCCCCCTCTTTTTACGGAATTTGGAGAGGAGGTCAGGCGACAGATTGGCCTCAGGTTCCCACAAACGCTCCTCCGGCCCGAATCCCTTCCAGTCAATAAGAAAGAACTGCTTCCCTCTCACTGTTTTTTCCACCAACACCTCCTTGACCTCAAAGATGTTATCAGAGTTGGCCACAGGAGAAGGCGAGACAGATCCACGGGAGAAGCAGTTCAGCACCACCGGTTTGAGGAGAGAAACATGGAAGGGGGTTCGGGATACCGCAAGTAGGAGGCAAGCGGAGCTTGTAGGAAACCGGGTTCATTGCCGAAGAACAACAAAAGGGGCCCCAAAAACTTAAAGGGCCTAACTTATAACTGGCACCTTGAAATGAATATATTTATCGAACAACCAAACTCTATCACCCGGCTTAAATAGGGGCGGAGGTCTACGGTACCTGCGGCCTGGACTTTGGTGCGAGCGGAGGCCCGTAAGAGGGCCTGTCATGTGACTTGCCAGAGTGCCCTTTAAAGTCACGTACTTGGGCACTAGCAGGGGCTGACACGAGGTAGC
>JAODAL010083472.1:0-11244 GCA_025379985.1 Phyllomedusa bahiana
TTATAAGAAAATATAGCAAGCCAGAGAAAAATAGGATTCTAAACATGTAAGATAAGCATATTCAATTCAAAATCTCTCATATCTATTGAAGTGTCTAATTGCATAGTTAAATGAACTGTAAAATCAGCAAGGGCTTAATTTTACACCGTTCAAGAATAGCGAAGATAACAAAAGAAAACATTTTGTCTATGCTAATAATTTCTCTTTGGAGAACCAATTTCCTTAAAAGACAGATATTCTTAACTCCGACAGCAGTTTTGAATTATCCAAATGTACACATTAAGAAGCAGTCACACGCAGGAAAGACTGTAGTCATCTCTAAAAGAGCAGTCAATTACAAGAGTACTTTTACGTCTACCTCTAAAAATGATTTTACATTATGCCTGAGAAGAAAGACTTTAGTAATAAAGAAAGGACACTACAAGGTAAATGTGACAGTTAATATCTGAGGCACAAATTGTGCACAGGGCTGTGTAGTTGGTAAGCCAAAGCTCCGACTTAGACTCCTCAATTTTCCTGACTCCGACTCCTGACTCCCTCATACATGGAGCATGTAAAGTGATAACTTTACTGCAGTAAAATGGTAACATCAGGCTGTTTATCACCTTATGATACAATAATCAAGCTACTTAGGTAGAACATACACTAACAAGCAAAATGGTAACAATGTTTTGAACTTTTGACTTTCAGTCTCCACATCTTACCATCCACTACAGTACCACTACCACTTTGAATGTGAGACTACCATCATTTTATAGACAATCATCTTGCCTATCATATACATAAATTTGACCTGCAAGTATTTAGCATCTGCTTAGTTCTGCAGATTCTTGTAATGTAACTACATTACTGTTTTGCTCCTAAAAATCAAAATGTTAATTTTTATTATTTTGTTAGTATTTGGTAAATCCACCTTTGGCTTTCAATACTGCATGAATCCTTCTGGATTCTGGATCAAATTCAAGCATGTCTAGACCAGAATCTGATCCCAGGTCTCTTTTACACATTCCCAATGTTGGTACATACTGGACTTGGGTACGAATACAGCTTTTTCTTCAACTCTACCCATAAGTGTTTGATTGGGTTGAGGTCTTGGTACTGTTGGACTCTACTTCATTGTCATTGAACCATTCCTTTTCCATCCTTGATGTATGTTTCAGGTCGTTGCCCTGCTGGAACACTTTGTCGTCCTTTTCATACCCATAGTAGTCGAGAGTATGAAGTAACTCATCTTGTAGGATACTCACATATAGCTCATCATTGAGATCACCATCAATTCTGGTCAAGCATACAACATATTTGGCTGTTAAACAACACCATATAATCAGGCTTCCTCTACTGAACCAGACAGATCTTTCAATTTCTCGATCCGTTAGCCCCTTTATCCCATGATTCTTCCAAACCCATTTGTACCCATCTGAGTTCAGTCTATCGACTTTCATCTCATCACTCCAAATCACCCTTTTCCAATCTTCCATTTTTCATACTTTTTGCAAACTCAAGCTAACGCTCTTATGATGAGAATGAAGTCGAGACTTCTTCATCTTTTCCCGAGCCATCATCCCAGATCCATGTAATGCATGTTGCTTGCATTGACTTCTGTGCTTTCACTTTTATGAAGCATATGAGCCACTTCCACTGCCGTGTCTGTCGCGTTAGAACTGATAGACCTTATGATGAGCGACTTGTGGACTCTGATATTTTGTCTTGATGTCCAACTCTTGGCTTTTGAATGGACGGACTTCATTTCATGTTCTTCCAGCTGTCATGGCCTCACATGATGCAGTTTAGCAATTTTCTTGGCCGAAAGATTGATGAGCTGGATGATGCTGTTTCTCTTTTCTTGGGAAATCTTCTTCATGACTGCTCAAACCAGTGACTTGGGAATCAGCATATTAACACACTAAGCTATTAGAGAATGTGAGAACAGGTTGTAATTTGTAGTAACAAGAAGAAAAAGATTGTCCCACCACCAGGAGTAAAACAGTAACAATGCTGTTACTTGACAAGAATCTGCAGAACTAAGCATATACTAAATTGTTGCAGGTCAAAGTTATATATGAGATAGTCATGATGATTATCTATAAAATTATGGTAGTCTCATGTTAAAAGCTGTAGTAGATGGTGAGATATGGAGCCTGAAAAAGTTCAAAACATTGTTACCCTTTTGCTTGTCAGTGTGAAATATATTTATTGGAATACAACTTTAGAACACAAAAACTTAAAAAAAATGTAAATATGCAAAATGCTGTAGTGGGAAAAACAGTTTTCAACAAAAACATACTGAATAACATTTGTGGAGTTTATGAATTTGTTCTGAGAAATAGTATCGCCTCCATCGGATCTTCCTTCATAGATGACCTCAAATCTGATCTCATTATTTCCAGGATAGAGAACAGTCTCTCTACACTAACTTGGGTTGGTGGCAAAGCAGTAACCACATAGGCAACACCTCTAACAATCTCAGGGTATAAAGGAGGTGCCTCATGCACAGTCAGTTCTGATGAACAGTTGAACTCTTCTACTTCTTCGAAAGCAAGTGAAACATTGAGCTGAAATCTGATCAATCTGTTTGCTATGGGAGCAGAATCTTTTCCCCTGCGGTAACGCTTTGCCTGCTCCATGTCATCCAAATACTTTTCAAAATTAAACTCCTAATCAGCTAAGGCTGAAGATATGGCAGCAGCTTGACTGGCAAGACCCAATTCCTCTTGCTCTTGACACTTCATTGAACTAACTGTACCAATTTAATATATATTTTGGGAGTCAGTCCATTTTATAATGACTCTGATTGTGCATAGAATCCTTACTCCTTTCTGTATTTTTTTTTATTCAATTGGGCAATAGAGGCTAGTTCCCATAAGGACTTTTAATTTACTATATGGCAGTTAAAAAGATGAAAAAACTAATGGACCAGTCCACCAAATTACGATACCCTCCTCCTTCGTTTAACACTTTATATCCAATGTACGTCAGACACATAGGGCGACATGTATGAAGCTCGCCACGACGGGGCGCACCTTTCCGCCGGTTCTCCGGCGAAATCTGCGCCTGATTTATGTCGGCGCTGGGGCGCGCTCATACATCCTATGTAAAGTTTGCCGCGCCTCGCCAGTGTTTGAGGCGCAGTGTGGCGCTGCGCCTATGATTCGCCGCCCAAGGTAGTGCACTCATACATGCGGGCAAAAGGCCGCCGCGCCTCGCCAGTGTGGGGGGCGCAGTGCGGGGACATGGGCGCAGTGCGGCGCTGCGCCTATGATTCGCCGTCCGAGGAGATGCGCTCATACATGCGGGGAAAAGTTCCCTGCGCCTCACCAGTGTGTGGGGTACAGTGCGGGGACATGGGCGCAGTGCGGGACTTAGGCGCAGAAGGGACTGCGCCGAAAATCTGTTCCGATGTGAGACAGGCTGGAGAACAGCGAGAAATCATTCCACCTGTCGGTGCGGTGTATGAATCAAAAATCGCCTTTATAAAGGCGTTCAACATTCTCAGAAAAAGAGCTCAAACCCCCAAAAAATAAAAATACAAAAAACAAAATCATTTTTCCAAAATCCAAATTTCAAAATTAGGATATTGGAAATTGCCGGGAAATACAGTAATTCAAATTCTGAAAGCTATTCTCATTGGTCGGCAGAAACCGCCAATCAGAATGGGAGCGACAGTGAACCATTAAAACCTAAGGAGAACTATTGACCAATCAGAACCAAAGGCGGGACAGTTCAAAATACAGTAAAAATACAGAAAAGAGCTGATTGGCTGAGCTAGCGGTGGTTTGGCTATCCCAGCCAATCAGAGCGCGAGCTACTTTCTCATAGAGTTCTATGGGAAAAGAAATGCAGAGCGAGCTCTGTGATTGGCTAAGTTAAAAAGGCGGGTTATTTGGACCAATGGGGGGAGCGAGCGACCTCTTAGGGGTTTTCTAATGAAAATCTGAAATAAAACTGTACAAGGCTGAAATCAAATGATAATACTGCCAAAGTTGTCCTGATGTGTATATAAAATGAATAATAATATGGGGTAAATAAAAAAAATATTAATTAAAAAAAATCAGGTTTATTTCTTTATTTTCGTTAGGCAAGGATCAATAGTAATTGGTGAAAAGGGAAAATAAAGAAATAAACAAGATTTTATTGATTTAATATTTTTTTTTCTTTACCCCCATAAAATTTATTATTTCCTTTTTTATATACACATCGGGACAACTTCTGTATTTCTTATCATTTGAATTTCGGCCATGTACAGTTTTATTTCAGATTGCATTAGAAAACCCATAGGAGCGTCGCTGGGCTCTCCATTGGTCCAAATAACCGCGCCTCTTTTAACTTAGCAATCACAAACAGAGCCCCGCTCTGCATTCTTTTTCCCATAGAACTCTATGAGAAAGTAGCTCGCGCCCCTGATTGGCTAAGCTGGACGAGCCCCAGCCACTTCAACCAATCAGCTCTTTTCTGCCTTTTTACTGTATTTTGAACTGTCCCGCCTTGAATATGATTGGCCCAATATTGCTCCATAGGTTAGAATGGGTCCCTGTCGCTCCTATTCTGATTGGTCAATTCTCCTCCAAAGGTTAGAAGGGGCCACGGGTCGCTCCATTCTGATTGGGCTGGTTTATGCCGACCAATCAGAATAGTTTTAAACTATTTGAATTACTGTATTTCCCGGCAATTTTCTCTATTGCAATTCCTTATGTAGCGCCGGGTCTCGGCGACAAACGCGTGTTAGGGATTTAACCAAAAAAAAAAAAAAAAAAAAAAAAAAAAAAAAAAAAAAAAAAAAAAAAAAAAAAAAAAAAAAAAGAGAAGGTAATGTGGGGGATAGGGGTTGGGGGTGGGTGGGGGGGGGGGGGGGGGGGGGGGGGGGGGGGGGGGGGGTTTATTTTTAGAGAAGTTTCAGCCTTTTTCGATAATTTTTACACTTTAAAAAAAATTTTTTTTTTATTCATACTCCATGCCGCACGCCCCTGAGACCGAGATTGCATTGCGCCATCTCTCCATAGAACTACAATGGGAGAAGTAGCTGCGCTCTGATTGGCTGGGATAGCCAAGCCCCGCTAGCTCAGCCAATCAGCTCTTTTCAGCATTTTTACTGTATTTTGAACTGTCCCGCCTTTGCTTTTGATTGGTTCAAACTTCTCAATAGGCTATAATGGGTCCCTGTCGGTCCTATTCTGATAGGCCAAGATAGCCAAAACCCCCCTAGCTCAGACAATCAGCTCTTTTCTGAATTTTTTCTGTATTTTTAAAATGTCCGCCTTTTAATTCTGATTGGTCAATAGTTCTCCATAGGTTTTAATGGTTCACTGTCGCTCCTATTCTGAATGGCCGGTTTCTGCCGACCAATGAGAATAGCTTTCAGAATTTGAATTACTGTATTTCCCGGCAATTTCCAATATCCTAATTCTTGATATTGCGCCGTTCTAGATTTTTGGAAAGTGTTTTTTTTTCTTTATATTTTTTTTTTTTGAGGTTGAGCTCTTTTGTGAGAATGTTTTACACCTAATAAAGGCGATTTTTTTGGAATCATACTCCATGCTGCACGGAGCTGAGCGCCGAGATTTCTCTTGCGATCTTCTGTATGCTTCCTCTCATGTTCCGTTCTTGCTTCACTTCGCCGCCGCCGGAGCAGTTAGACCAAAATAAACTAGGTCTGACCGTCGGAGCTACCCGAGCGCTGCATTGCGCCGCGCTTTGGCAAGCCGCGATCGTACATGCCTCAGGGTTTTCGAGCGCGCCGCGTCCCGCCCCGTAACGCCTACACCGTGCCCACACCACGCCCCTTCATGCGGAGTGCAGCTGAAAGTGGCGAACGCTGTGCCTAACACTGCATCCCTGCGTCCGACAGGGGGATTCAGGCCGGGAAGCGCAGTTTACTCCCAAAAACAGGCGAAAAGCCCGATCATACATGTCGCCCATAATATTGTGAAACATTTCAACCATTTATTTTCCATTCCATGAAAACTAACAATAAAATTACCTACTTGTAGGTTTAGTAGAATGTCCGTAGTTACTTAATCAGCATAAGTCGTAAAGTCCACAGGAATCTGTGTTGTGAGGTAACAGCTACAGAGCAAGCAGGGCGTTACACACCTATGAGTGTTATTAGGTGTGTAATGCCCAGCTTGCTCTGTAGCTACTACCTCACAACACAAATTCCTGTGGACTTTATGGCTTATGCTGATTGAGAAACTAAGGACATTCTACTAAACCTACAAGCAGGTCATTTTATTGTTATTTTTCATGGAATGGAAAAATAAATGGTTGAAATGTTTCACAATATTATGTGTCCACCCTACATTGGATATAAATAGTTCCCATAAGGATTAAAATATATGATTTAAGTATTTGATACTTTGTTGGATGAATGGTTAATACATTTTTAAAGAATTCTTGGACTGGGGAACTATAGCCCACATTTATTCTTCATGTCTTAAAGGGGTTGTCCACTTCATAATAAAGTCATAATAAAGCTCCTGGGCCCTCAATAAAAAAAAAAAAAAAAGTTATACTCACCTTCCAGCTGCACATCTCTCCGGTCTTGTGTTGAAGTATTGTGAGGACGCTACAGCTTCGACTGCTGATTTGCTTTAGCGGAGACATGTCCCTAACTTACTTCACCATTCAGAAATGGACAACTCCTTTAAAGCAATACAGAGAAAATGCATACAGAAAGCATAAGGATACACCAAATGGGGGGACATTACCTGGACCTGCGTGGTGCCAGTCGCATAGAAAAGGAGCTCCGAGAGGATTCATCATAAGTGGCAAAAACCTTATACTGCCCAAACTAAACCTTATATTTGATACCTGATTCTCTCTTGTTCCTTGGGACTGTTTTTTCTACTGAGTCGGGACACTCGGGCACTAAAATCCTGCCTCTCTCCCTCCTCAACTACAGCTAGCCTGACACTGCAAAGCACAAATGGTCCGACGGTCTGCCTCACATCCAAAGGCAACTCCAGCGTGTATACAAGCAAGTGGCCGAACACACATGCGTCATCTCCAGAGGCAGGCAAGTGCCTTCTATTAGTAGAAAAAGACCACGTTCCTCCATAGCCATTTGGGTGGCTCCTCTGGTCCCACCGGTGATTGCTTACAGCAGAGGACATAGCACAGTCTCCAAGATCCACCATACGGAGCCAAAACCATCGGCAATAACGCACACAGAATATTATTTGTGGACAGAGCCTGTCCATATTGCGGCCCATATCGCCTTCTCAGGACAACTGTACCTAAATTCATTTCGCTCTTCACAGGCCTCTGAACAACAATGCTGACATTAACTTCAGTGAGTAAAAAATAATTTACTTATTGACCTTTCTGCTTACTTGGGTATAAAGCCCTCTGAGGTTCACATTCTCTCATGACAATATTGGACATATTACACGGCAGCCATTTTGAGAGACACACGCAGCCTGCTAGCAGAGCTACTATTATACTTGCCAACTTTTGGACGTGGCCTGCAGGAAGATTCTGTATTGCAGCTTGCCGCGTTGATGGTTTGGGTAGGCCACACCCTCTGTTTTACATAACACGCCCTCAGTTGCACAAAGCTACATCCCCTTTTAACATCTGTGTAACAGCTTTGGAGAAAAGCTGAAAAGGGATGTGGAATCATTCAGCTTTACTTGATGTTGAATAGCCTAACCAGCATCCAAACTGGATAACAGCACATCAATAAGCTTCCCTTCATAGCCTAGGTACAATGTGGTCCCTATGCACCAAGTAATGTTAGGGCAGCATCTCATGATGCTTTACCCTGGCACCACCACTATTTAAAGAGAAACCCACAGCCAGTAAAAAAAAGTACTCAGATGTATAAAGTAGTATAGCTGCCATATAGCCTTAGGCTAAAACTGACCAAACAGTGTCAACTTGGGACTATGTTTGGCCCCTTTTCATCCATATATACTGCACTAGTGTATATAGTGCACAGCACATTTATGGAGTGTTTTTCATCACAGTTTTTTCCCTGGCTATTAATTTGTATGGGTGGAAACCTCGTCAAAAACTTCTTCTGAAGAAGCGTGTTTCAGGTGAGGTTTTGATGCTGTTGAGTGTTGAAAAATCAGTTTCTAAACAGCATCCAAATAAGCCATGTGAACATACCCTAAAGAGTATTCTAAGAATTACCAGTACTTGATATGGCCGGTACAAATAAAACACTGGCACTGGCCCCCCCTGGCAATAAAACCATTCATGCCAGTGGTTTCCCCCAATTTGGTTTGGAAAACCCTAAATAAAGGGGTTTTACCAATCTTCAGGGAGTCTCCCACGATCGGGGAGAGTTGGAAAGTAGATTAACTGAAATCCAAAACCGCTCTGTTAAGATAACTATGATATTTTAAACGTGTTGAGCATTTTAACGAAAAGTTAAATCGGCAGGGTTTTTATGTTGATCAGATTTTTCATCACACGATAATTTAGGTTAAAATCTGTCAAACCCATTAATATCCCCGCCATTTCAGCGCTTTTTCCTGCTTTGGGGGCGGCCAGCAAACGCTTCAGAAAGACAGGGTGAGCGGGGGCGACGTAAATGGGATGGTATTTTTGTGATTGGCTGGAAAAATAATACCTCTTTTTACATAGAACAGCCTTCCTGTTCATGATCAGTGTGTATTGTGTCTCATAAGAGCAGGCGTGTGCCGGTCCTGTCAAAACGCTTATTTGTTACACAGACATCATGTTTTAGCTGTGAACATTAGAATTTGGGTTAGATTAGGATTTGCAGTTTTTTAGTTACTTGGCTGAGAATTTTAAAGGGCACTAGCGCTGAGAGCCGTGGGGGGGGGGGGGGTTTGGGGCGGGAACACAGAAAAGACAGACAGGCTCTTTAAAGGAAAGGGTTATGTGAAAGCCCGAATGTGTTTAGAGTTTAGACCCTGCATTGAAATGGGTTTTTTTTAACACATTTGTCCAGTTGGGGGGGCTTTTTTAAACTTTTTGCACTTAAAATTTTAAAACAAAATTTTGGGTACCCAGGGTTTTGATGGGGCAAAAAATCCTTTTTTTCCGGTTAAAATTAATAGGTTTTTTTTCTTTGGGCCCCAGTTTTTTCAAATTTCCCCTTGACAAATTTGAAAAAAAATTTTGCAAAGCTGTTTTTTATGGCAAAAAAACCCCCTTTTTATTGTTAACATTTAATAGGTTTTTTTTTACTTTGGGCAGGCCCCTTTGTTCATAGATCCACCTTTCACTAAATTTTAATACAGCAATTTTTTTTTGCACCGCAGTTATTTAATGGTCAAAAAATATTTTCATTTTGAAATTTTAAAATAGGGTTTTTTTTTCACTTTGAAGCCACTTTGTTAAACTTGGACTTTAAAATTTTAAATCGAAAATTTGGGCCAGCATTTATTTGAATTGCAAAAAACCTTTTATTTCCCTATACTTTTCAATAGGTGTTTTTTTTCACTTTGGGCAGGCCCAAATTTGTCCATAGAGCAACCTTGCACTTAAATTTTAATAAGCTTTTTGTCCCCGCGGTTATTTGATAGGGGCAAAACTCCCGCTTTTATTATTGGAAAAATTTCAGATAGGTGTTTTTCTCACTTTGGCGCAGCAGCTTTTTTCATAGATCCACCTTGCACTTAAATTTAATACAGCAATTTTGTCGTCACCGCAGGTTATATGATAGGTCAAAAATACCTTTTATTATCCCAATTGTTTTTAAAAGCTGTATTGCACGTGGTGTGGCCCTTTTTTTTCAATAGCCATGTTGTACGACAAATTTTGATAGAAAAATTTTCTACAACTGCCGTTTGTATTGCTGCAAAAAAAAAACAATTTTTCATCCGTGTAACTTCTGAATAGGTTTTATTGGGCTCGTTGAATCTCATTTGGGCAGGCCGCTTTTCAAGATCCACCTTACTTTAAATTTGAATCAGCAATTTTGTAGTCACCGCAGGGTATTATGGGGCAAAAAATACCTTTTATTATCCCCTATAAAATTTCAATAAGGTTTTTTTCACTTTGGGGGGGCAGGGCCCGCTTTGCCATACAGCCACCATCACTTAAATTTTTAATACAGCAATTTTGTATCACCGCCCGGGGCATTTGATAGGTGCAAAAAATACCTTTTATTTCCGAATAGTTTTTTTTAAAAGCTGATTGCATGTGGTTGGGGCCCCAGTTTTTTTTAAATAGCCACGTTTTTCGACAATTCTGATAGAAAAAATTTTTCAAATGTTTTCTTTTGTCATTGCTGCAAAAAAAAAATTTCTCATCGTGTAACTTTTTAATAGTTTTATTGGGGCGTTTAATCTCAGTTTGGCGCAGATAGCGCACTTGTATGTATTTTGTTTAAAAATATCAATTCCTAGCCCCCCGGGCATTTTTAAAAACCCGGGACAAAGGGGAAAAACTGTTGAAATTTTTTCTTACGGTTCTTACACCAGACCGCATTTTCACAGGGAACGCAAAAAACCCTTTCAGTTTTTTAAAACCTGTTTGGGTTAGGAAATTTGATCATTTAAGAATACTGTATTTGCCGCTTTTAATAAAATTTTCCCAAAAATCTTCCCTACTTTCTCAAAATTTTTTTTTTTTCGAAAATGGGGCGAAAAACATGGAACAGCAAAGAGGGGGTAGGACTGGAGGTAAGAGGACGGGGAAGACCCTTCCAGTGCCGACAAAAACAAACCAGTGGCGGGGGCAGGCCCAGGCCCTTCATCGTTGGGTCGGGGCCCGTGAATCTCAGTACGAACAGCTCGCCAATCTGTTCTTCGTGGGGTTTAAAGCACCTCATCCCACATCTTTTCCCCTCTCCCCCCAGTCACGCACAAATTTTGTCATCAGATCACAAACATCCGTCCAACATGAAACGAAGGGGAGCCCAAATGTCAACTCGTGTACTCACCCCTGTGGGTAATCCTTTTCTGAAAACCTCTTTTATGACAAAATGCGGTTGGGGGCAAAGGGATGCTAAAAAATCAAAGGCCAAGGAGATGTTTTTTTCTGCATGATCAGGGGCCAGCCTCCGCTTCAGCCTCCACCGTCGCCCGAGTACCACCAGCACCCCCAAGACCCACTTTCACCTTTTCCTTCTGCCGTTTGATGACCAATGCCGAAAAGCGGCCAGTCTAGCAGCCAGCCTTCTGTCTTCCGGTTTTTGGAAGCTTTGAAAAAAAAATTTTAACCCAAAACCCCCAAAGCAAAAGCCTGAATGTCGGATTGCCGGCTTTTTGGGTTTTGGGAAAAGTTGCCTTTCCCCTCTGGGGGGGACACAGATGGGTTCCGCCACGTCAG
>JAODAL010083473.1:0-11244 GCA_025379985.1 Phyllomedusa bahiana
ATAAAACGTAATTTTTTGGCCCCCCAAACAACCTGTGTTTGACTAAAAAGTTTTGGGGGATTGTAATTTAAAACTGCAAGGGGGAAAAACCCAACCCCAGGGGGAAAAGGGGTAAAAATGAAAATGAACCCCCAAATTTTGAAATGTATACTGATAAAAAAATGGATTTTTTGAAACCAAAAAAAGAGACCTGAAAATTACTAAAAAAGGGAGGGTTTTTAACCCAATTTTAAAGTTCAGGCCCCCAATACCCAGGAAATATTAATAGCAAAACTTTTTTAAAAAAATTTAAAGATTTTGGCAGGCAATTTTCTACACTAATCTGGTGAACATTATCCAGTGTTTTTTTATAAAAATAAGCTTGCC
This sequence comes from Phyllomedusa bahiana, assembly GCA_025379985.1. NCBI lineage: Eukaryota > Metazoa > Chordata > Amphibia > Anura > Hylidae > Phyllomedusa > Phyllomedusa bahiana. The sequence continues at coordinate 367 of JAODAL010083473.1, forward strand.
CGGGTTTTTTCCCCCCCGCCCCCCCCCCCCCCCCCCCTTTCCCGGTCCCCCCCGTGACTTTTCAGCGGAAATTTCCCTGTTTTAAAAATTTCCTCTAGCTAACTAAAAAAAAAAATTTTTCAATCTCTAATCAAACAAAAATTTTGGAAAAGGATCACAGCCAATAGAAAGGGGGTTTTTTTTCTGTGCAAAAAAGACAAATTTCGCTGGGTTTTTTTGGGCCCACACCGGGAAGCGCACTCCATTCCTTTTAAAACCCTTGAGAGACACAAAAGGCCCCTGAACAGGAAACGCTTTTTCTATGAAATCGGGGCCCAAAGGGTGTTTTTTTCCACCCCAATCGCAACCAACAACATCCCAGCCCCAAAAACATGGGAACACACACCCTCACCCGCTCTATTTTTGAAAAATTTTAAAGGGGCGGGCCCCCCAAAAAATTACAAAAAGGCGCCCAAAAATTTCCCGCACTTAATAAAATTGATTGAAACGAATGCGGGTTGTGGGACCCCCGCGGGAAAAAAACCGAAAGCGATGGGGGTAACCCCCGTACCAGGGGGCGGGTCTAAGAAAAACCCCGGTTTTTTTCACCAGAGCCCGCCAAAAAACCCGGGATGGACTTGCGGCGGCGGAAAACTACCAGGTCCCCCCACGGCGGACTTTTTTGGGGTTTCAGCCAAGGCAGGCGTGGTACAGAATCGTAGATTTAGGCGAAGTGGGGGACAGGCAGGGGGTTTTCATGACAGGCGGCAACTTTTTCGTGGTCGGGTCCCCCCAAACGGGCCCGTAAATTTAAATTTTGCGGTGGCACCCAAGGTTTTTCGGGGGAACAAAAATCGTGAGCCCAAAGGAAAGGGGGGGACGGGGCCGGGGAGGCAGGAAAAAGGGAAAAGGGTCGGGGTCAGTTTTCAGGACAAAAAAGGTTTCGGTCCCCCGGAATGTAAAAGCCAACGGGGCAAAAAAGAAGTTTTCTCAAAAGGGCAAAAAACGGCAACTAAAGTTTCCCGGGAAAAAGGGGTCCCCCGGAAGGAAGGGGTTTAAAAAGGGGGTTTTCACCGCCACCCCTTAACCAATAAGGGCCCCCGCCCCTTTGGGCCCCTTAAAAAACCCCCCCGAGAACCCTAAGGCCCCGGGCACCCCGAAAACCCGCCGGCCGGCCAGGGGGAAGGGGGAAAGGAAACCCCGGGACCGCGGGAAAAGGGAAGGGGGAAGGGGGGAAAACCCCGACCCGGGGGAAAACCCAAAGGGACCCCCGGGGAAACCCAGGGGTTGCCCAGCACGATTTGGCGCCCGCAGCCCCCGGGCGAGGGGCTGGGGGAACCACCCGTGCCCAAAACCCCCCCCCCCTTTTGGGGGCCCCCCCTCCCCCTTCTGGTTTCGGGGGAAGGGCCCAAAAAACAACCGCGGTCCGGGGAAGTTCTCCCGGCCCCAAAAAGATCTTTTCCCCCGACCGAAATCCCTCCCAATCAACCAAGAATTCCCCCGTTTACCCCCAAACCCCCAAACCTTTCATACCAAGACCCCCCCTTGACCGCAAATATTTTTGGAGGCAACCGGACTCGGGAGAGGGAGGGAAACAACTTTTTTTGGAAAGTTTTTTAAAACACGCCCCGGCTTCAGGGGGGTTTACATGAAAAAAATTAGGGTTTCCCCAAAGTGGGGGGGGGATTTGGAGCCTAAAACCCCCACTGGATTAATACGGCTCGGGTTTTCCAAAGGGACCCAGGAAGCGCGGGCCAAGCTTGAAACGGGGGTTTTTTTTAACCTGACTTTTTTTTGGCGGACAGCCAGAAACTTTGTCCCCAGGGGAAAAGGTTGGAGCGGGTCCCCCTTTTCCCTGCCCCCCGGGGCCCTTAAAAAGGGGGCCAGAAAAGCATGCCTGGCAGGGCCCTAAACGATTTTGGGGCTCCCAAAAGGCCAGATAGGCCGGGGACCAAGGCATCCAAAAGGGGAAACCCCTGGAGGAGGAGGGGCGGGAGGGAGAGGAGGGGGGGGATCCCGACCCAATAAAAAAAAAAAAAAGGGAGAGGGCCCCCGGGGAAACCCTAAAATCAAAGCAAATTTGTAGAAAATTGGGCCCGGGAAAGGGGGGTGGGCCCAATCATCCGGGCAACCCCAGAAACAAAGTGACGAAAGAAAACTCCCCCAAAATTTGGGTTTTGACCCCTCCTCTACCGGGCCTTTAAAGTTTGGGGGAGGTAAAAACCGAAGAAAAAATTCAATTTCACCCCCCAAAGGGAGCAAGGGGGCGCGCCAGAACTTGGGCCCACGAACGGGCCCCCCCATGATTCAAAAACATGTGCGGGGGCAACCTTTCCCAAGCCGAAGAGGGTACTAAAGAACAGGGAAAAGGGGCCCTGGTGCGGAAGGAACCCCGGGGCATTGGGACAAAGGGTGCGAAAACCCTTCAAAAACCAAATCCGAAAATGCCCCCAAAAAGGGGGTGTTACCCGAAGGGGAAGGGAAGGTCGGGGTTTGAAATCCTTTCGCCACATGCAAACCAGGGGGAAAAAACCCCGGGCCGAAAGGCAGGGGCCCGCAGCACCCCGGGAAAGGGGCCCGGGGCGGGAAAAACCTTTTTTCCGGAAAACAAGTACACGGGGGGCTTTCCCAAAAAGGGCCTTAATTTTTTAGCCGGGTCCTGGCCACCAGTAAACCCGAGAGATAAAACCGGGAACGATCTCCGGGCCCCCGGATGCCCCTTGCCAACAAAGACCCAGCCCCCCTTTTTCGGGAAATTCCCCTTCCGCAGCAAAGGGCCCCCAACGAAAGGTCGCCAGGGGGAAACGGGCCAAAGAGGAAAGGTCCCTGCTGGGATCAGGGCTTTCCCAAAAAGGTATGATGTTTTGGGGGCCTGGGGCCCTCCTCCCCGGGAAAACCCCTTCCCGGGGGGGCCCCGAAGGAGCCCCTGCCCTGTTTGGGTTTTTTTTTTCCCGGTTTGGGCAAAAAAAAGGGCCCCCGGGAAGTCAAATTTTTGAAAAAAAAAAAAGACCAGCTGCTTCCGGGGGTTTAGGCGCGGGCCGACTGGGGGGTACTAAAATTTTTTGGGTTAAACCGGGATATACCAAAAAAAGGATGACAGCTCCCTCCAGAAGATGCCGCCACCCTTTCCGGGGCCCACCTTGATAGCGATTTAAATTCCCCGGTCCCCAAAGAAAAAGTTCCCCCTCTCCCCGACCAGAAAAGGGCCTTGGAAAAGCCGCGGGTGGGGGTTTCCCCCCCCCTTGGGCCCCTTTTGAGAAAGGGGCCCAGCTCCGGCCCCCCACCGAAGGGGCCCCACCCACCCCCCAGAGAGAAAGGTTTTCCTCGGGAACGGGGGTTTAAACAAAATATGCGAAGAAAAGGGGCGCCCTTCCCAAATCCGAAAGGGGCCCCTTTCGGCCGCGGGGGTGGCCAAAAAATTTGGTAATTAGCCTTTTTCCCGGGAGAGCCCCAAATTTGGGGCCACCCCGGTAGAAAAGTGGCAAATAAACTGCCGATAATAATTGGGCCCAAAAACCCAAAAAAAAACGTTTGTATGGCTCCAAATCCAAAAGGTCTGGCCCCCAAAATATAAACCCCTTTTGTGGGATCCATTTTTCAGGGCCCGATCGGAGACAAAAGTAACCAGGGAAAGGGGAAAAATGGGGTTGGGGGGAACACGCAAATTTTTCCCAATTTTGGCGTAAAAGGCGGTTGCCCGCAAGGCCCCTTGGGGAGGACAAAGGGGTACCCCGGATTTGATTTGGTTTCCCGGGGGTCCCGGGGGGAAAACCCGGGTGTCGTCCAGGTAAACAGACACAGGTGTAAGCAGGTCCCTGAAGGGTGTTTTAAAGAAATTCTAAAAAACCGCGGGGGGCATTGGGGACAAACCCCAAAGGGGATTACTAAAGGGAAACAAAAAGGCCCCTCGCGGGTAATTTAACCCCGTCTTTCCCCTCATCCCCCTCACGGAAACCCGATGAATTGTATGCCCCGCGCAGGTTTCCCAATTTTTGGGGAAGACCTTTGGGTCCCTTAACGGGCCCCAAAAATTTTCCTAATTAGAGGCAACGGGGAAACCGGTTTTTTTTTAACCGGGAAAACCCGGGCAAAAGGGCCCCCGGGAGTCGATGCAAGGAAAAGGAGAGAAAACCCTCCTTTTTCTGACCCAAAAAAACCCGACTCCCGGGGGGTGATGAGGGCTTGCGTAAAAAAGCCCTTTTTGCAGGGTTTTCCCCGGGTTTTAAATCCCCACTGGCCGATCTCCGGTTTTGGATAACGGGGGAAAAATTTTCCCCCCCGGGGGACTGGTCCCCCGGGAAAGGGGGTCAAAAGGGAAAAGTCATAGGGGGGATGAGAGGGAAGGGGTTTAGCCTGTTTTTTTTCCCCGAAAAAAAAAAAGTCCACCCTAGTTCCCCCGGGACACGGGAAAAGGCCCCGGGAAGGGAAACCGAAAAAACTGAAGATGGGGGGAATGGCCCCACTGGCCCGGCAAATTTAGAGACAGCGATTTTTGGGATCGGAGCCCCACGAAAAAACCCCCCCGGGTTTTCCCCTCGAGGGTCGGGGCAAAGGAGCTGTGCCCCAAAGGAAAATCCCAAAAAGGGAAAAGGGGGGACCGAGGGGGACGTAAAGGTGATCTCCCCCCTTGGAAGGCCCCCCCCGCGGAAAGACATTTGGGTTTGGGCACCCTAAAACCGGGAATTTGGGCCCCACTAAGTACCCCCGGCCACTTCCCCGGAGGAGATCAAACCCGGGGCTTTTTCCCCGACGGAAAAACCGGGAAGGGGAATACCCGGGACAAACCCGGGGGGCATGGGAAAAAAAGTTCCCGGCGGATTTTTTTTTTTTTTTTTTTCCAAAAATCCCCGAAAGGGGGGCAACCCCGAAAAAAACGATCCGGAAACCCATGAAAACCCCCAACCCCATTTTAAAAGGCCCTGGAAGGGAAAATTTTTTTCACACCCAGGGGTCCCTCTCCGACATTTCCTAAAGGTTTGGGGCGTTTCCCCCCGCCCCCGGGGGGGCGAAGCCCGGGGAACCATTGGGCGGAAATTTATCCGGGCCGGCACGAAAAGGGGAAATTTCCCCTGCCCACTGCGGGGAAAAACTCCCGTTCGGGGCAGAAGGTTTCCCGGGGCCACCTGCAAAAGGTTTTTTCCCACTGGTTGGAAGTGAAAAGGGAGCAGCTTTTGGGCTTTGGGGAAACCGGGGCCCGGCAGGGAAACTGGGGGTGGTCCCGGGGGAGATTTACGTTTTCCCGGGGTAATTTCCCCCCTTGTCGCTCCCGGGGAAGCGAAAAATCGATCCGAAAATGGGGTAGGTGGACCATTTTGCCCTTTGGGGGAGGGGCGGGGTCTCTCGGCCGCCCAGGGGGGGGGCCCCTTTAACCCCCTGCCCGGGGCAGGGCCCCCCTTTTTAAAAATTTGGGACATAAGGGGGCGTCCCTTCCCGGGCCCCTCCCCAAACCCAAGGGGCCCCCAAAAAGAACCGGGGTATCGCCGACAAGGGGTCACCTCCCGGAAGATTCCCTAGACGGGCCCCCCTGCCGAGGAAAGCCCCCTGCCGGGTCTTTTAAAGACACTGGGAACTCTTAGGAAAGCCTGTAGGTCCCCCCGTCACCCCCGGGGTCGCCCCCGGGCCCAGAGGGGGGTGGCCCCCAAACGAGAGCCCTTTTCCCCCAAAAGCAAACTGACCACGAAGGCCACCTTTGGAAAAAGTTCGGTGGGGAAAAAAAGACCGGGGCCCTCAACTCAAACTGGGAAAACGAGCACTTGGGGGAATTAAAAAACCCCTGGCCCCAAAATTTTGGGGTCCCCCCTTTAAACTTGTCGGGTTTTGGAGCGGAGCCGAGAAGGCCCAGGTGGGTGGCGGGAGGGCGTCGCCCCAGGAGGCGGTTTTTCGGCGGCTGTTGGTTTTGCCGGAGTTTTCAGCGCATGGCGGGCAACTGATTAAGCTCGGGGTTGTTTTCGCTAGTTGTTGTGACTGCCGGCCACTAAAACCCCCGGAGGTCCGGTTTACCGGGGAAAAGGGACCTTGGGGGGGGATCCATGGCCCGGGTTTTTTAAAGGGGGGTAACGAATTCTGGTAGTGGAAATTTCCCCCTGGGCCCCCCCCAAACCCCAACGATGGTGGGAACCGTAAACCCGGGGGCGGAGTCCAAGGAGAAAACCCCGGGTTTTAAACCAAAGGCCCCCCCCAAAGCGGGAAAGGACCTTTTCTTTCCGGGGGGAGAACTAAACCCGGTCGCCCCTCAGGCCCTGGGGCCCTTTTTTGCGGTTTGGGAGCCAAGCATGCGTGGTAAAAGAAAACGTGAGACTAGGGGAAGGGCCGGGGGCCCCAAAGGGGGTCCCAAAAAGGGGGGCAACGGTTTTGGGTCCAGGGCCGCCCCCACGGGGACTTTCCCTTTTTGGTGGCAGCCAAGGCAGTGCGTGGGACAAAAATCTTTAAACGTAGGCCCAAGTCGGGGGAAAAAGGGGGGAGGTTTAGGACAGGGGGGGCAAAAGGTTTCGTGGTTTAGGTTCCCGGACGAAAAAAGGGTTTGGAAACAAAACAATGTCGCCAACGAGGGAGGGAAAAAGCTTTCCCCTAAAGGCTTTAACGGACTAAAGATCCGCAAAAGGGGACCCGGAAGGGGGGTTTAAAATAGGGGCACCTGCCACCTTAAAACCCAAAAATGGGCCCTAACCCGGCCCCTTTTTAAAACCCCCCAGAGCCCAAAGGGGGGGGCACGAGCACGCCCCGGGCCCAAAGGGCGGGAAGGGCCCCGGGAGCGCAGGAAAGGTAAGGGGGAAGCCGGGACCCACCCCGGGCCGCAGGGGCCCCCGGGGCCCGACGGGTGAAAAAGCACGATTTTCCCCCAGGGCCCCGGGCCAGGGGGGGCGGGAAACCCCCCCTGACCCAAAAAGCAAAAGATTTTAAAAAACCCTTTAAATTTTCGCATGTCCCGAAAAAATTTCCCATCACCCCTAAAAAACCCGCCGATTTCAACTTCCCGATAAAAAACCGCTCCCCAAAACTAATTACCCGCCTCTTGCATTGGGAACAGGTTTGCCTCCCCGTGGGGGCCCCTTTCCCGAAAAAAACCCCCACAAATTAGGGAAAAAAACACCCTCCCCAAACGCTGATTTTACCTCCCTTTTAATCCCCTTTCCCAAACCCGGGGGGCTTATTTTTGCCAAAGTCTTAACCCGCCACCTTCCGTTTCCCCCTAGACGTAGAGGAGCATCCTTCCAAACCCCCGCTGTTTCCGGGACTCAAGAACATGGGGAAGGGAAAAATAAACCCCCTAAATATTGTTGAAAACTGAGAAGGGGAAAAACCCCAAATCCCTTTTGTATATAAATTTTTTAAAAAACCCCCAATAATTTTCCCCAAAACCCTCCCCAAGGGGTTTTGTCATTAAAGGCGCCTTTAAAGGCCCTGTCGTAAGCTGGTAAAAAAAGCGGAGCCCCCCTGGGGAATTTAAAGAAAAGTGGCCCCAAGGAATGGGCCCCGCTGCTCCCCTTCCACCAAAAAAGTTTTTTCTTTTTTAAAAAAAAACGTTTTTTTTTTCAAGGGAGTTTTTAATAGAAAAGGGGTTCATTTTTATCCTGCCCCTTACGCAGTTTCCTCCCCCCCCTGTGAAGGGGCGAACCAAAAAGAATTTGAATCCTCCAGCACATTGATTTGCCACGGAATTTTTTTCTACTGCCCCTTTTTTAAAAATTTATGGTGCCCAATTTCCCGTGTCAGGGCCCCCCCCCAAGGGGCGCCTTCATATTCCCACAAAGTACGAACGGAGCTGAGTCCCCCAATTTTCTAAAAGAATTCCCCCCAAACTGACGCCCCAATTTTAAAAAATTTTTCCATTAGTTGGGAGACAGAGTGCATTAAAAACTCCCCCCCTCATATTTCCTAGGATAAATCAAAAATTTTTAAAAAAACTTATCGGCATTGGCAATGATCAGAAAGGAGCTTGTAAGTACTCATTTTAGTTACCTTTTGACACACCCGCTGATTACCAAAAAACCTATCTATTCTAGAAAATGGTTAACGTACAAATAACAGAAATAGTGAAACTCATAAGTGTTTAGCACGCCAGAGTCTAAAATTTCCAACTCTCTAATCTGTTCCAAAGGGAGTCAAGCTGAGGGGAGTATAAATTATTTGCTGATAAAATTTATCCCCCAATTGGGTCCCCCAAGTATTAAAATCCCCCATAATAAAAATGGACATCAGGGGTAACCCCCACAAAGTTTTTGCACGCTTTTAAAAAGGTACTGCAATTATAGGGGGAGTATATAAAAGTTTACCAAAACAAAAGTACAAGTATATTTTTTACAGTATACACCATATAAAAATATCCCATCCCATCTCTCCTCAATAGCCAGACATTCAAAAGGAATGGATTTATGGGTAATAATACTGACCCCCTTGAATAATTACTGTGTAAACAAAGACTCGCCCAACCCACCCATGCCCTTCTAAGCCACTGACTGTATCGGAAACTAAATGTGTCTCTTGAATAAACAATATAGCTGGCTGATTTTGGGAAAGAAAATAAACATAGCATATTTTTGTGTGGGTCACCCCAGTCCCCTGACATTCCAGGAAGCAGTGTTATCTTATCCGCCATCTAACATCCTGTGCCCATTAAGTGACCAAGTAACTTCAATTTGTCAAAATGAAGGATGGAAGCCGTCCAACCTGCCTCACAAAGAAAGCAAGAGCATTCTGGAGACAGATAAACCCCCCCCCTCAGAAAAAAACCCATGTAAACCAACAATGTAAAAATTACAAAATACAAGAAATTAAAAATGTGCAAAATTGTAAACAGCCTAAAACAGGCTCAAGTCCTCCATTCGACGAAGTGAAGGCAACAGTTAACTGCATAAAACAAGACAAAACAGTTCTTTTTCCAAACCCCCCCTTTCTCCTAAAAATGTATTTTAATATGAAACATAGAACCGGGTTGGAGCAGGACAAAAAAAATAAAGCAAGGAAATCGAAAAGGCTAAGTGAAGAAAATGTGTACAGTGGTGATTCACTTATCTCTCCCGGAATCCTCTGGAAGCTGCCCCTTTGATAGAGGATTCTTCTGGTCAATCCACTGCATAACGTCTCTTGGAGTTTCAAAGAAATGCGTAGATTTTAACCCACCACTCGGAGTCTGGCGGGAATAGCATGGCATATTTGCACCCGAAGCCCGCCTCTTGACATCCTGGAACTGCGCTCTTCTTTTTTGAACCTCTGTAGAGAAATCCGGTAGAAGGAGATCCGACAGCCGTCCACCATGACGTCCCCCTGAAGGCGCGCTTTGCCAGTATACTGTCTCTATCTTTAAATTTCAGCAGCTTAACCACCCACTGATCTAGGTGGGGCCCGGGAGGTAATGGCCGCATTGGGACCCTGTGCGCCCTTTCAACTGAAAACAAGAAGTAAAGGAGTCCTTTCCAAAGATATTAGTGAGCCAGGTCTCAAAGAACTCTGATGGGTTGGAGGCCCTCCCGTTTTTTTTTGGCACTCCCACGATTTCGCACATTGTTTCTGCCCGGAGCGATTCTCAAAATTCCCCCGTTTGGCGAAATAGTGCCTTAAAACAAAAAGAGAAGGCCCACCACATCCCCCCTTTCCCAAAAAAATTTAATTTTTACCCCAAATCACTGATTCTGGTTTTTCCCGCTTTGACCCCCTCACAAAATCTCTGGGATATCATGCCGCATGGGTGTTTAAAATCCTTTTTTTTAAGGAAACCCAACTTTTTGTATTTTGGGGGGAAAAAAGAATATGGCATTGGGGAACACTTTAAAACACATCCCTCATGTAGGGTCCTCTTAAACTTCTGTTCTTGTAAACTAGGAAGGCCCGTGTATTTTTTTTAGGCTGGGTCCTGTAGCACTCTGGCAATTATCTCTTCCCGTCTCCTTGTTTCCCCCCCCCCCCACCGCACTCTTTTATATTTCCCGCAAACCTGCAATTGCTTACTGGAAAGCTGTATGGCCCCCAAGGGAAGGTTTTGGGAAAGGGTTTTTTTGGGCATAAAGGGCTCAAAATTTCCCCTGTCCCATGTGGTCCCTTTTTTTGCGGCGAGTCCCCTGCACACAGGTCTGGGAAAATGGGGCCATAATACCCGGTGTTAAAGAGAAAAAAGCTCTGCTTGTTGTCCACGGGGTTTGGGAAGGGCCTATGCCTCCCAACACAGGATTTTTAGGACAAAAGGGTAAGCTCCCCCTTAAAGCCCGCTGCCGCTTGCCATCCGGGTCCCCCTGATTTTTTTTATAAAATTAAAAAATTGGGGCCCCCGAGTTTTTATATTGGTTTCATTTTATGTGATAATTTTTTTACACATCTATTGATCACATAAGGGGGTGCAAAAGGGGTTGGGAAAAGAAATTATTTTAAAGAATTTTTTTTGACCAGTGCATAATCTTTTTTGATTTAATTAGCAAATATCAAAATTAAAGAAACTTTCTTTTTTATTTCAAGGCACCCCCGTATGGTTTTAAAAGAAAGGGGGCCGTGATGGGGTTTTGATTTAGCGCCAACATACACCCCAAAAAAGTTAAAACCCATCTAAGGGAAAATTAGGTTTTAAAGTGGGCCCCACTTCCATGTCTTTTTTGAATGGGGGGCTTAAAATTTGACGAATCTTTTTTGGTGTGGAACCCCGGTTTTTTCCCCGATTTAAATGGAAGCCTTTTTTTTTCCCCCTTTTTAAATTTCCCAATTTAAAGAAAATATCAAATTCTCTAATTGGGTTTTTTTCTGATAAATTTTTCTTCAATTTCTTGACAAATTAGGGTATAAAGGGGGGGATTGATTACTCATGATTAAATTTTTTTTAAAACCAACGAACGTAATAATTTTTGAAGATTTTATAGTTTCCATCCAAAAATTTACTTTTTTAAAATTTTAATTCTTCCATAAAAGTCCCCAAAA
>JAODAL010083474.1:0-11243 GCA_025379985.1 Phyllomedusa bahiana
TTCATGGGATCTACCCTTTTCCTTTTTAAACACGCCATTATAACTCCTTTACTGAAAGACTCCACTCTGGACACCATCCTGCACTGCTAACTACTGACCAGTCTCTAACCTGCACTTCATCTCAAAACTCTTGGAACGCTTGGTCTACTCTTGCCTAATCTGCTGTCTCTCTGCTTACTCTCTCCTCGATCCTCTACAATCAGGTTTCTGCACTTTACACTCCACAGAAACTGCTCTGGCTTAAGTCACAAATGACCTCCTCACTGCTAAATCTCAGGGCAACTGCTTGTTGCTTCTTCTGGATCTCTCTGCACTGTTTGACACTGTTGATCACCATCTTCTCCTCAGCATGCTCAGTGCCATCAGTATCCAGGACACCGCTCTCTCTTGGTTCTCATACTACCTCTCTGACCGCTCCTTCAGTGTCTCAATTTCAGATTCTACTTCCTCTCCTCTTTTCACTCTACACAGCTCCCATTGGACAAACCATCAGCACATTTGGCTTCCAGTACCATCTCTACACTGATGACACTCAATTATACACCTCTTCCCGTGACATCTCTCCTACAAAACACCAGTGACTGTCTGTCCGCTGTCTCTGACATCATGTCCTCTCTTTGTCTTCAACTAAACCTCACTAAAATTGAACTTCTTGTCATCCCACCGTCTACTAACCAACCCCATCCTGCTATTTCTCTTTCAGTGTGTGGTACCACCATAACTCTTAGGCTGCAGGCCCGCTGTCTTGGGGTTATACTAGATTCTGATCTGTCCTTCACTCCCTATATCCAGGCCCTTGCCCGCTCCTGTCACCTCAAGAACATCTCCAGAATCTGTCCTTTTCTCACTGTGAAAACAAATCAAACTCTCATTACTGCTCTTATTCTTTCTTGTCTGGACTACTGTAATTCCCTGCTTATCCGTCTCCCTCTCTGTAAACTCTCCCTTCTTCAATCTGTCCTGAATGCAGCAGCCAGGCTCATTTTTCTTTCTAGCCGCTATACTGATGCCTCTAACCTGTGTCAGTCACTGCACTGGTTGACCATCCAGTACAGGATAAAATATAAACTCACTCTCGCCCATAAAGCTCTCCTCAGTGCTGCACCCCCCTACATCTCCTCCCTCATCTCTGTTTACCACCCTACCCAGTCTCTCCACTCTGCTGATGATCTGAGATTACATGCCTCAATCATCCGAACCTCCCATGTCCGTCTCCAAGATTTTTCACGTGATATGATTAGACACACTCATAACTCTCACAGTTTTAAGTGCGCCTTGAGAATACATCTTCTTAGACAGGCCGTCCACGATCCCTTATTGCTAACTCTCCACTCTGTCACTCCCTGCATTTGGGCACTCAAAGGCACTTACCTGTATATAGATGTATGGTCTGGGTGGCAGGCTCATCCACTTTTTTATGTTAACTCCCCTGTATTTCTGTAACATAGCTGGACCAATATGCAAACTGAGCACTTCTCACCTTTTGTCTCACCCATACATCGTTATACAGTGAGCAGGGCCTTCACATCTTGTGTCTGATCTGTAGGTAGCTTTTACTGTGTAATGTTTGGTATGTCTGGACTTATGATCCCTAAATTGTAAAGTGCTGCGGAATATGGTGGTGCTATATAAAGATTATTATTATTAAGGAACCCCAGGAAACCAAAAGAAACATGGAGGAGCCTCTGGGTCTAAAGCCGAAAACTAGGATGAACCTATAGAGGACATTATAGCTCCTACACCATTGTCTCAAGCACAAACGTCTTCTGAGAGTCATTGGAACGCTTCTTCTGAAACTATATTAGACATGCTTCATCGGGAGATACAGTCCTCCATACCACTCCAGGACTGGACGGCCTGCATTAGTCACCTTCCTACCAAAAATTATTTCAAAGCCTTGGTAGGGGAGCTTAAGGAAACGTGTAGATCCGAGGTAGCGGCTGTTAGAACCGACCTCAAAACCATAGTGGAAAGAGTGAATGTTCTGGAAGAAGCCCATGATGAAACTAGAAGTTATATATCAGACCTGCATACACAGATATCCTCACAAGCTGAAACATTACGAGACACAGCAAGAAATTTGGAGAATAGAGGGAGGCATTACAATCTCAGGCTGCGTGGCTCCCAGAAGCTAAAGGTGCTGAGGGCCTATGCTCTATTCTGACTGTGGTCTTTAACTCGTTACTAGGGGAGCCTACTACTCATATCAAATTGGAAAGAGCACACAGAACGCTAAAGCCAAAGTAAATTATCAATCTCCCAAGAGATATGACATATTGTCTACATGACTTCGAGCTTAAGGAATGTATTATGTCTCAAGCCAGAATTTGAAAAAAACATAGAGTATTAAGGCTCACGGCTCCAACTTTACCCAGACCTATGGATGTCACTACATAAAAGATGATGCTAGAAACCTCTTCTAGCTGAGCTTAAGAAACACGATATCAAATACAAATCGGGTTTCCCCTTTATGTTGATCACAGCTATAAAGAGTTGTTCATCTTCATTGAAAGCTCATGAAGACCTCCAGCACTTCTGCTCGTCTTTTGACATCCAAACCCCAGAGTATTCCGGATTGGGAATTGGACTTCCCTCACCACCCCACCTATGATATGGCAAAAGGCTCTAGGCAACAGAAAGAGACTTTCCAACCAAGGGTCAGGAGGATCATTGCCCACCACCTCCTGTTCTCCAAACATGCTTTGAAGATTGAATGTTTTTTGGGTTTTTTTTGGTTGAGCTTGTTTCCTGTCCTACATAGATGGGTCTTTTTGAAAGACCTGCCAGAGCTTTACATTTCTTATTCTATTGCTATCCCATGCATAACTAGGGAGGAAGGATTGGGAGAAGGGGATTCCCTTTCTCTTGTTATCTGTCTCTCTAATGAGGAGGAGAGGGAGGCAGAGAGAAAAAGAAAGACATATTTTTTTTTCTTCTCTCTCTTTCTTGTTGTCTCTTCCTATGGTTATTATTTTCTTTTCTTGCACCGCTTTTGCCTCTTAAACCACTTTCATATTTATCCAGTGGTACAGTGTGGCTGTTTTGAGGTGCTTAACTTGTAGAGGATGATTAGCCTGTATGAGTCACCCAGTCTAGGGAGTCCTCAGGTTTTGTGGGGGTGTTAATTTCCTTGATTTTCACACACACCACTCTCTCCCCTTCTCCCAGATTTTTTATCTCGGTATTTACCTTTTGTGGTTTATTGCGTACATTCATTTATATGCTTTGTTGTTGTCTTGTCTTCCCCCTCTTGTGTTCTGTCTGGGTTTTTTGAGGATGTTACAGTTTCTCTTTTAGCAGAGGATTTTGTAAAAACTGTTTTACTTTTTCCTGATACTGTACGATGGCTAAATTGATGTCAATTAAGGTGAAGGGACTTTATTCAAATAAAAAGAGGCAACTTTTGTTAACAAAACTTAAAAATCTGAAGGCAGAAATTGTATACCCTCAAAAAAACCATTTCAACAAAGAAAGGAATTTCTCTTTTGCTAAAAATGTACATGTAACTGCTTATATTTCCTCTCAAGACAGAAAAGAGGCAGGAGTGGCTATTTTTGCTATCCCAGTCTTGTCCTTTCCAAGTTACAGAATCAATCATTTATGTCAAAGGAAAGTATATCATCCATAGGGGTTCATATTTGCCTCTTACACTATGTAACATCTATGCACCTAATAAATCCCAGATTAAATTTCTGAATATGGTATTCCTTAAATTGCAACGATTCCTCATCTTCTCTGTTAATAGTAGGGTTGTTTTCAACTTTGGGCATTCTCAGACACTGCATATAGGTTACACCTTAGACATAAACCAACCGAATCTTTGAATGTGTGATTTTCCAGAGAGTTTCACTCATTAGTAAATATGCCTTCTTTGGTTTATGGAGGGTAGTACACCGAGTAGAACTGTCCTTCATTTTTTTCTCGCCACCACACAATACCCACTCCCGAATCAACTTACGTCTTTGGTAACATACCAGCGTTAAGGCGGATGGACCTATCACATGGTCTGATCATGCCCCCTGTCACATTGACCTTGAAAAAAGATAATACAGCAGGATGTAACTGTCATTGTGGCCTTAACAAGAGTTTGATTAAAAAAAGGGGGGAAATAAGTCAACATCTTATCGACTATTTCTCCACCAATGAGGGATCTGTTTCATCTCCACTGACTTTATGGCAGGGGTGTCAAACTGCCGGCCCTTCAGCTGTTGGGAAACTACAACTCCCATCATGCCCACTGTTATAGAATTATACAAATGCATGATGGCAGTTTTTAGTTTCCCAAAAAGCTGGAGGGCCGGCAGTTTGACACCTGTGCTTTATGGGAAGCACATTAAGCCGTTAATAGGGGCTGATGTATAGCTATAGGTTCTAGAATAAAAAAGAATGTCGATATGCAATGAAAACCTTACAACATAATTACTCTCTTACAAAGATCTCTATATATTTTCACTACAGCGAGATGTTTAGTTTTTACTTTTTGAAATTTTGGAACGCACCAGATGATCTGTATAGACGATTTAAAGATATACGGAGCACGGAATACTTAAAGGGTTCTCGGGACTATCTTTTTATTTGTTACAGGGCTCACAACTTAATTATATTGAACTTTGCAATTGATACTCATTAGAAAATTATTACCTGTTCTGCTTTGCAAAACCAGGCAGAGAGAAACTGTCCTCCCTCCTTCTGCAAGCCATGTAATGTCCATTGATCACATGATTTTGCTTCTGCCTCAGTGGATGTTTTGTCATCACTTGTAGTGGGCGGGGACCTGAGCAGAGAGAGTTTATGGCTGTCTTAAGTGATCATCAGTAACTATGTAAACAGAGATGCTGACAGTAATGTAATGTAATGACAGAGCGGGGACGGGAAGTGTGTATATTAACTAATGTGGACACAGTCATAACTACATTTTACATAGTGATTTTATCGCTGCTAGAGTCTAGGTGCGTTCATTATTTTGTACTGTTTTCACCTCTTTTGATAAAAAGGAGATGTCCTCCTTTTTTCACCTGGTCACAAGACTTGTATTGTTTGATTGGCGGGAATGTGATTTAGATGCTCTGAGATCCAGCGCAGTCCGAAAACAAAAGTCTGCCTGCTGCTCTTTATATAGTAGCGGTGCAGGGTAAAGCATCTAAGACGCTGTCCTGACATCATTTGGTGCAAGGATGATCCCACATCCCTACAGGAAGCAAAAAGCTTTCCCATAGTCCGAAACTAATTGCTGTAGGGCAGGGGTGTCAAACTGCGGCCTCCAGCGTTGGGTTTAACTACAACTCCCATCATGCTTTTTATATAATCTATAACCAGTGGGCCATGATGGGAGTTGTAGTTTCCCACAACTGGAGGGCCACCGTTTGACACCCCTGCTGTAGGGGATGTGGACATCACCCACCTTTCTTGGGTGCTAGTTAGGCTATCCAGTAATTACAGGAAAGCTGGGTGATTTCCACATTCCCCACAGCAATCAGTTACAATGATGGGATACTGTGTAGCTTCTGTGATGGATAAACAACACATACACAGAAATATATAACCCAAAGTTATATATTATTTGTACATGTAGTTTCATTTTTTATAGGATAAAAAAGAATGGCTTTTTTACCATGTTATAAATGATTGATTGGGTGCAACTGTACTATACACAGTCTGCTGCAGGCATCCAGGAAGTGAACTGGATCAAAGATGCAGGGAACATGTGCTGTGCCTGTCTGAGAATGATGATGTAAGGGTGTACAGGGCAGGGCTGAACAGTCCTGGGAGATTTGAGGGGGCAGATCCTAGATTGTAACTACAGTACATTGTGGTAACTTATTTGGAAAAAAGAAACTACCAACACTGCCACAAGCAGGAAGTTTCATTGTGAAAAGTAGATCTCATGATAGATGAATTTAAAAAGGCAAAAGAAAAGAAAAATATCAAGGTAGTAGAATATCTTTACTTTTCAATATAAACGCTGTTTATAGTGTTCTATAAAATCAATAAGTCCCAAATAATCCTTTAACAACTTTCTTTAATAACAAGCTAGATTACTTTGGCTCTGTTTGGTCTTTTGTAGATACTTAACGTGATCAACAAATCCTATGATGGTCAATCAGTAATGTGGTCTTCCAATTTTCTTATAATGTTCAGAACAGTTTCTGCATGTCAAGCCTGTTATTTTCCCCCCTTTTATGTATCTTGTGTTTGTAGTTTAAAACATCTGCTTTACGCTCACATGCTAGTTTAAATTTGTTGACATTGCTTACTTCTGTGGGGTTGTTACTTAATATATCGGTTTATGTACCATTTCCTAGAATAGTGAAGAAATCAGGCGATACCTTTTAGAGGCTAACTGAGTATATTTGATAGTGAGCTTTCGAGAGGACTAGCTCTCTTCTTCAGACTGATGTTATACAACAAACTGAAAATACACTGACTTTTTATACACACAAGACATGGATCTTCAAAGGATCTTAGAATTCTTAAAAATAACAAAATGCAAAATATAGGTACAGCAGTTATTTACAACCTGTCAAGAATTAAACAGTCTGGAAACTTGTGAGGCGTGACGGGAGTGATCAGTAATTATTTCTCTTATCTATGTGCAATCAGGGGAGATTTGTTGCACTCACAGTTCACACATAGCTTGACATGAAGCTGGCATGAATATTTAACCCATTTTGCAGAGTTTTAAATTTTTGCATTAATTTTATATTCCCATTCTTCCTCTCCTTTGAGTCTTAAAATCTCCCATTAAGACCGTTACCTGCAAATCTTCCATGGAATGATTTTCTCCAGAAAAATGTGTGGCCACTGGCAGATCAGTTCTGTTGTTGTTAATGGTGAATCTGTGTGAATTCATATGCTGGCTGAGTCTCTGCCCTGTTTCCCCCACATAGAGGCCTGTGGTAGGACATTGCATACACATAATCAGATACACCACATTGCTAGACCTGCAGGAAAATGTCCCCCTAATTCTGTGCACCTGCTGGGACTGTGGGACAGGTACACTGTCAGCAGTGTGGATGTGTCTGCAGGTCTTGCACCTGTTCTGCAGGCAGGGTGAGGTGCCATTTTCAGTTGGGGCCTTCAGAGCGCTCCGGACAATAATGCGCCGCAGGTTTGGTGGTTGCCGAAAGGAGAGGAGAGGGGGGACTGGGAATATGTCTTTGAGTCTGTTGTCCCTATGTAGCACAGGTTGAAGTTCCTTGGCAATCTTTCGTAGGATCTCCAGCTGTGGGTTGTAGGTGACAACTAGGGGCACTCGTTCTTCCTTCTGGGTCTCTTTGTATGTGAGCAGACTGTCTCTGTTGATGGCGGCCGCTTTGCTGATTTGGTTGTCAGTCAATTTTGGTCTGTATCCAAGTTTGAGAAATTTTGTCCTCAGATCCAGATGGTGCTTGTCCAGGTCTGCTTTGTCGGAGCAAATACGATTGTACCGTATAGCCTGGCTGTATATAATAGACTGTTTTGTGTGCTTGGGGTGGAAGCTGTCATTCATGTGGTAGGCCGTTCTTCTGGAGCGCTCTGAAGGCCCCAACTGAAAATGGCACCTCACCCTGCCCGCAGAACAGGTGCAAGACCTGCAGACACATCCACACTGCTGACCGTGTACCTTTCCCACAGTCCCCGCAGGTGCACAGAATTAGGGGGACATTTTCCTGCAGGTCTAGCAATGTGGTGTATCTGATTATTGTGTATGCAATGTCCTCCCCAAAAGGCCTCTATGTGGGGGAAACAGGGCAGAGACTCAGCCAGCGTATGAATTCACACAGATTCACCATTAACAACAGAACTGATCTGCCAGTGGCCACACATTTCTCTGGAGAAAATCATTCCATGGAAGATTTGCAGGTAACGGTCTTAATGGGAGATTTTAAGACTCAAAGGGAGAGGAAGGAATGGGAATATAAATTAATGCAAAAATTTAAAACTCTGCAAAAATGGGTTAAATATTCATGCCAGCTTCATGTCAAGCTATGTGGGGAACTGTGAGTGCAACAAATCTCCCCTGATTGCACATAGATAAGAGAAATAATTACTGATCACTCCCGTCACGCCTCACAAGTTTCCAGACTGTTTAATTCTTGACAGGTTGTAAATAACTGCTGTACCTATATTTTGCATTTTTGTTATTTTTAGAATTCTAAGATCCTTTGAAGATCCATGTCTTGTGTGTATAAAAAGTCAGTGTATTTTCAGTTTGTTGTATAACATCAGTCTGAAGAAGAGAGCTAGTCCTCTCGAAAGCTCACTATCAAATATACTCAGTTAGCCTCTAAAAGGTATCGCCTGATTTCTTCACTATTCTACTACTTTCTATGGCTAACACGGTACAACATTATACTACTTGTACCATTTCCTGTAATTTTTCATATTTAAAAATTTGTAAAAGCTTAATAAAAATACAGTTAAAAAACACACACACAAATGCATCAAGAAATGCATCAAATGAAAAAACATGTGGAAAATGCATTATTTTGTATTTATTAAATTCTAGGTTTTAATATCGCTGCCTTTTTTGCTTTTGTGTATCCGCAACATGTTTCTAAAATGGGCAACTATACTTGTATAAACTGCAGTAGAAGAAACAAAGCATGAACTTATGATTGGTTACTATTGGTTGACATTCAACGTTTTTACAGTCTAGAGAGTTGCAGGCTGCACTGTATTATTTCCTAGGGGTCATAATAACATTATCACTTTTTATGGGACCTTTATTAATTTTGTCCTAAATTTAAGCAACATAAAGGTAGAATCTGTGGACAAATTACAGTAACGTACAGCGGGAGAGAATGAATTCTGGCTTGTAACGCAAAAAAAATTGCCGTGTGCCACATTTAGCTGTTTAAGACACTTTTTGCGTCAGGGACCTTTTATTTTTTTTCACATAATTAAGGGTGAAGGAAAAATGTTTTTTATTTTTTGGGGGCTTTTTTCTGCAAATTTTAGTTTACAGAGAGGGAAAGAGCTTTTGGATTTAAGTTTTGATTAAAGGGATTGTCCAGGATTATAAAACATGTCTGCTTTCATAAACTACAGCACCACATCTATGCATGGAAACCTATAAACAGGTATGGTACTGTTTTTATAATCCAGACATCCCTTTTAATAAAGCAATGTACAAAACAGAATTGTATTCTCTTGGATATTGGAAGACAATGGACGGGTTACAGAGGCAGAGGGATTGAAAGCTTGTTAAAGAGTCGACCCTCAGACTTGAGGTTAGACTGGTGGGGTCATAATTAGAGATGGGCGAATTGATTCTAATGAAGTGGAATTCGTTTAGAATTTCAGGAAAACTTCGGTTCGGAACGAAGTCGAACTTTGGGGTACTTTGCGTGAATGAAGTGTGCTTTTGATTGATAAAATGGCTGCGAGCACATGGCGTTACATGGGGCAAAGCACTCTGGGAGGAAGAAGGGCATAGCCTGCATGACATGTGCAGAGATGAAGCCAATCAGAGACCGGCGGGATTCTGTGACGTTCTCTCACTGTACTGATTAGGGAAGGTGCTGCCGCGGCTGCTTATGATAGCTGATACTAAAGAACTCATTTTTATACAGCGATTTTTGTGGGGTGTCTCAGCTTGTCTCAGAGACTGCTTCTCTAAACGTTCTATTTCTGATTTTGTGGGGTATTGGATCTGAAGTCCAGTGTGCGTCCAGTGCAGCTGCATATACATTTTAGTGCTATCTGCTCACAGCACATTGAATATCCAAGGGTGATCTAAGCCTGTTCCTGTTGTATTCATTTAAAAAGAAACAGCGTTTTTTACAATACAAAATACCACTTCATTTTTGGCTGCTCAATTCTTTTGCGCAATGTACATCCAGGGGTTAATTAAGCGTTGTTCTGCTGCTGTGGTGACTAAAATAAAACGTCTTTTTCACGGGCAAAAAATTAATTTTTCCTGTAACATAATTCGCAAGCGAAGGTTAATTACAAGTTTTTCTCTTGCTGTGTACCGTAAAATACACGCCATTGTAACACGCTACAAAGCTGGTAGTTTTTGGCTGCTCAATTCTTTTGCGCAATTTACATCCAGGGGTTAATTAAGCGTTGTTCTGCTGCTGTGGTGACTAAAATAAACCGTCTTTTTCACCGCCAAAAAAGACATTTTGCCTGTAGCATAATTCACAAGCGAAGGTTAATTACAAGTTTTTCTCTTGTTGTGTACCGTAAAATACACGCCATTGTAACACGCTACAAAGCTGGTAGTTTTTGGCTGCTCAATTCTTTTGTGCAATTTACATCCAGGGGTTAATTAAGCGTTGTTCTGCTGTTGTGGTGACTAAAATAAACCGTCTTTTTCACCGGCAAAAAGACATTTTTTCCTATAGCATAATTCACAAGCGAAGGTTAATTACAAGTTTTTCTCCTTGTCACGGGTGCCTCCGCTCCTCGGCCCGCGGGCCGCGGGCGCACCCGTGTCTGCCCTCCCGGGTGTGTGCCGGGCCCGGGGCGCGACGCTGTCCGCAGGACGAGCGGCGGTCCCGCAGCGCACAGGGACTCACCTGACCTCGTTCCTGTCCCGTCCGCGCCCTCTGTCGGCCGAGGCGTGCGTGCCTGTTCTCTAAGGCGCGCGCGCGCTCGTTCTCGAAGATTTAAAGGGCCAGCGTCCCGTTAATTGGCTAATTGCCAGACGCCTCCTCTATTTAAGGGTCTATGTTGCCTCGTGCCTTAGCTAAAGCGTTCCCTAAGTATATTCTCGCCTTACCGTGTACCAGACCTCTTGCTACGTTTCTCGACTCCGAACCTCTGCCGCCAGCCCTGACCTTCCTGCCTGTCAACGACCACGAACCATTGCCGTCTGCCCTGACCTCCTGCCTGCCTACGACTACGATTCTCGGACTACGACTCTGTACCACGCTGCACCTCGGCTGCCACCGCAGGCAAGTCACGTCAAGTGGGACGACCTGGTAGCCTCACGCCGCAGCAAGTCCATCCCGCTTTGCGGCGGGCTCTGGTGAAAACCGGGGGCTACTTAGATTCCGTTTCCTGGCGTGGCTTAACTACCATCGCTTGCGGTGGTCCAGCGGATCCACTACCCAGCCGTTACACTCTTGTTGTGTAGCGTAAAACACACGTCATTGTAACACGCTACAAAGCTGGTAGTTACGCAATTAAACGTTGTTCTGCTGCTCTGGTGACTAAAATAAACCGTCTTTTTCACCGCCAAAAAAGACATTTTGCCTGTAGCATAATTCACAACCGAAGGTTAATTTCAAGTTTTTCTCTTTCTGGTACCGTAA
>JAODAL010083475.1:0-11243 GCA_025379985.1 Phyllomedusa bahiana
CGTTTTTTTGGGAAAAAAAAGGTCAGTAAACCTGTAATATCACTTTAGTCTGCAATTGTCTCCCTTTAAAGGAAAATCTGCATGTGGAAAAGATTTAAAACCCCGCCGCTAAATGCACTCTAATGTCCATGCCCTGCTTGGTAAATCTGCATAACTGCTCATCTGTGCACTGGCTAAACAGGCAACGCTCCTGATCAGCTTCACACAGGCCTACACCATGTCCCCAGGCTACCATCACCTTAGCAGCCTCCAGTCCTGCTGCAATTCTGCAGCGAGGCAAGCCAACAGTCTAATGTCCGAGCCAAGGATACCTTCTCAACAAACAAGCCAAGGGCTTGTCCTCTTATTCTCTCCACTTGGTGCCAGGAATCTATCATTTAACACTTTCAAAAGCTCCTCCATGTCAGCCTGGTGGCGCATCGCATCTGCAACACCATGAAGGTCTCTCTGCCAGTACAAGGCCCATTCAGGTCTATGCCAATACCTATACCCAACCACCGCAGTAAAATATAGTGGCACTGCTGGACATTGCAGCCCATCATCCTGTGGTTACTACAATAAGACAAAGTAAATACATATACAGTGCGACAGTGTAAAACACACAAACATAGGCAGATAAAAGAAAAAGAAACTACACCCTCTTTGAAATCTATTGGTTTAACTTATCAGACATAATAAACAAAACAATCTGCAGCCTCAGTTATATGTTAAATGTTCAGGTTTATGAGAGCACAATTAGCAAAGGACTGAACAAGCTGGCATGTTTGGAAGGGTTGCCAGAAGTAAGCCTCTACTTTCTAAAAAGAACAAGGCGACACAGCTTAAGTTTGCAAAGTTCCATCTGAACAAATCATTAGACTTCTGGAATAATGTCCTTTGGACAAACAAAAACCAACGTTTGGTCCTAATACAAGCAGTCCCCGACTTAAACAACCTGTCTTCTAGTTTACAAATGGAGACTTATGGGGCATGGCTCAACATGTTATGTCACACACCAAGTCATGCCCCGCAATAACATTGGAACGTCCAAGCCTTCCTCCCCCAAATGCGTCTTTGGCCCCAAGCCCAAAGCTCTTTCTCCCTTTCCTCCTCCCCCCCGTCGCATGGGAACCCCCTTTTTTAGAATTCAAAAAGCTCCCCCCCTCGCACTGCTCGGGTCAGAGTTTGCCCCCCGGGGGCAAAAGATCTTTTCTTACTGCTCCTACCCCCCCCCCAAAACCCCCCAACCACCTCCAATCTAAAAATACAGTTTGTACTGCTGCCCCCTACAATTGTTGTGTGGCATGGGGCATTTGTAGTTTGGAATTACAAGACCCAGCATTCCACACCACACATGTACAATTGTATGGGTGTGATTAGACATTAACATGTGCTGCTGTGGAATGTGGACTTGTTTTTCAATGTTCCCAACAGCTAGTACCGTAAACTACATGTGCCACATGCATAGCAGCAACTGAGAGACAGAAAGTAGTTAAAACTTCTAAACAGGGCACAATAGCAAATCAAATGAAAAAACCCCTTCCCTGCTTTTCAAAATAAAATAATAATTTTTTTGGGTCAAGTTACATTTAATAAATGGCTGTTCCGATCACTGGAATTTTAAACCTCAGAACAAAGCTACATTTTTCCTATCCCCTCCTAACACAGCACCACATTTGGGGAACAAACAAAACATTCATTAAAGTTTCAAACTCAAATTATTTCTTTACTGCTTTAAAGTATTGACTCTTGGGGTGCACTGACTTTGAAAAATTTTAATTGGGTTCTTTTTTTGTTAAATAAATAGCGAAATTGGGGAATCTTTTGGGGTGCTGTTGTTCTCTGAGGTTGTAATTACAAATTTTTTAAGACCTTAAAAGGACCGTTTTTTATATGTCGCAAATTTTAAAACCCATAGAATTTCAAAGAGTGTGAAATTTCTTTTTTTTAAAATGTCTTTTTGGGTAACAAAAAGTAAGAAAATTACAAGCTACGGGGTACTTTTTGCAAATTACTCAATGGGTTTAACATTTAGGTACATTATAACTTACATCCCCCGTATTACCCATTTTTTTTTTTAGTAAAATTCAAAGAAAACCAAAACCACTAAAACTTTCCGAGCCTTCATTTCGCATTTCCCGTTTTTTTCCAAAAGTCAATGATCCAAAATCTTCTGGCTAATTCACTAAATAACACAGTTAAGATGATCTCAAAGCATTGGACTTAAAATCTTTATTTCCATTTTTACACTGTCAGTTTAGCCTATAAGGTTAGCTCTCTAATGACAAAAAAAACAAAAAAAATAGAACAAATCACAAGAGCCAGAAGACTGTCTACAACGTTGGGGCTCAGTTTAAAACGAGAACACGTACAAACATACAAAAAAGGCCCTTCTCCGGGGCCCCCCCCCAAACCCCCGTTTTACGTATGATCGATCTATGGGCCCCCCTCATCCGGGCCCCAAATTTCCCTATTCCAAAAAGGCCGGCGCTTTGGTCACCATAAAAATTTTGTAGATCCCAAATCCATGATTCCCCAACCCTGGACTATCAAATCTCTAAGTCCTTTATCGGACCCCTCGCCATCAATTTTCTCTCTTGAACCATGTGGTAAAGCAAAAACATTCTTTTGATGGCTTCTTGTATTCTCTGTGGGAGCAGGGGGATAAAACTGCCCCAAAACTTAAAAATTTTCGGACGGGTTTCCCCCTTCCCTCCCTGGGGACTCCCCCCCAATCCATTTTCAGTAGTAGGCAATTTTTCCAAGAACATCTGAAAAGGGGGCGTGTTCATGTATCCATGGTTTTCAAGAGGGTTTTTTTAACGCCTGCCGCTGAGATATATATAGTAATTTCCTGCTCCCCGGTTCCTTTGGGGTCATCCGGGTACTACATGGCCAAATAGGGCCAAAAAGGGATTTCTGGAACAAGTTAAGCAAGTGCGCCCCTTAAAAATTTAAAACCTCGGTCCCAAAAAGTTTTGGTTCACCGCAGCCCCACGCTTGGAAAGATATCCGCTTCCCGTGCCCCAACATGGGAAGCATTTGTTGCTCTCAAAAATGCCCATGCGGTATCCCCGACTGGGGGAGTACCCCTTGGTAAACTGGGGGGCATCTCCCGTACCTACTGGGGGGTAAAATTTGGATGTTGGTAACGCTGCAAGTACGTGAGAACCCCCCAGTGGGGATCATCCCGCCCAAATTTTCGAAGTGAGGGTTTGAGCCAAAAAAGTCTATGGTGTTGTAAAGCTTGTAATAGTGGGTAATCAGCCCCTTTTCAGTTGTTTTTTGACAAGAGCCAGTTTGAAGGGTTCCATCTCTGGGTTTAAGTGGGAACAGCGTTGGGGGCGTAGCTGGGGGCACATAAGTGGGGGAAGAAGGAGACCCCCCCCGGAATTTCCTCTTAGTTCCCAAACTGTAAACCCTATGCTTTTTGATTTTTAAATCTATAGGGATAGGATTCCCCCTTTTTCCCCCACCTGTAAAGCCCCTATTGGGGGGTTCCTCTGAAATTTGGGATTCCTACAATGTAAAAAGAAGGGGCCGGGGGATTAGCCCAAAGGGACGTCCCATTTTCTGCCCCCCCGCCATTTTTGAGAAAAAGAGGGATTTGTTTTTAATCTGTTCGGGGATTGAGCGGGGGCAATCTAAAATTTATAGTGAGATCCCCCCTAAAAGTGTTTGTCCACCTTGGTTCGTTATAAGAAAATTTTGCCCCCAATCATTGCCATAAGGCCCCCAGCGGGCCACTTTGTACGCTCGGAGTTCGGAAAAGTTAAATCCCCCCCGTTGCCCTTGGGGTGCTGCAAAATTTTTAGCAAAACCCGAGGCCTTTTTACGCCCCAGAAAAATTGTCAAATAGCCATTCATGGTATTCTTTTTTACCCTGAATAAAGTGGAAGGGGATTGTAGGATTATAATAGCTGGGAATTCCCCCAATTTGACCAGTCCCCTCCCCCCGTAAGACGCCAGTTGCCTCCTTCGTAGCCTCGTTTCCAGCGAGGTTATATAGGGTGTGTTTTTATCTTTAATGACTATAACCCTTTGATATCCACCCCCAAATAAGGTTTTGGTTACACCAATTAAACGGGAAAATGTGGTCCACTAGGTTTGGGAGGCCCCCTAATATCTGGCATTCGTTTTGTCCATGTTAACTAATACTCTAAAAGGGACCCCCCCTGAACCCCCAGACCCCTCAGGTTGTGTCCGGGTTCTTCATAATTACCCATCAACGTCTGCAAAAGCACTAAAACCAAATCGGGGAATCAGCCAGATTCCCATCGATGGCCAACTGGGTTTTTGGGTAATCAATAGGGGATCAATGCAGATAAAAGAGCAAGGAGGAAAAGGGGGAAAACCCCTGTCTGTACCTAAAAACATGTCTAGGGGGGGTTAAAATCCTTTAATTAGAAGATTATAGCGAGCCTTCCTAAATGTAAGAAATGAAATTTCAAAAGACGGGGCCCGAAATTTCTTTTTAAAAGGTAGCAGACGGGAAAGGGACAAAACCTTGTCAAAGTTTTTCGGGTCTGGCTTAAAAGCATCAAGATGTCCGAAGAAGGCCCCGGGCCCTCACCGTCCCCCCCACCACCGTCCTAATTTTTTTAACTGTTTTGACTCCCTTACAAAGCCCCTCTGTCCCGGGATGGCTATACAGGAAAAAGTCTGGAGGCGAGTCGCCAAAATTTTGGTTAAAAGTTGAAATAAACATAAAAACGCTATTGGGCGATAATTTTTTTAAACCTGATGTGATCCTTGCCGGTTTTGGGAGCAAGATCGTGCAGATTCCGAAATACTCCATTGCCCCTGCCCCCCGGTATAAGCATTATATAGAAACCCAAATGTTGGCGTCACTTCAACCGTAGGAGTTTGTAAAATTCACAACCATACCCATCCGGGCCCCCGGTGATTTCTTATAGGCGAGGATTTTAGGCTTTCCTCACCCCCTTTCGTGATTGGACTACCCAAAAAGGGCCCTGCTGTTTCTACATAAGCCCGGGAGAGATGTACACCAGGAATAATTTTATCTGCCCCAGTCGGGGGGGTGGTGCTTAAGAGATTTTCAAAAAATCCACGAATATTCTCGAATCTTTCGGGCCGTGTATTGCGTCACAGAGGTCGGGTCCTTCAAGACCAGCACGGGTTTACGGCTTTTTGGGGCCCTAACCAATTGCGCTAGCACCCACTACTATTCCCCCCCCCTAAATATTATTCGGTTAAGTTTAAACCCAACCAATTAGCCTGACTTTGCAAAAAAGAGTCCAGGACTGCTTGGCTTCTTTTAGACCTTTCTGCAGCGCCGGGGGATGATCCCAATTCCCCTTTGTGCTGACAGCGTGTTGTCTGCAATTTTTCAAATTGGTTTAGCCTCTTTTTTTTGCCTGCAACAAATTAATGATATACCCCTCATTACCGCTTTTCGGGCACCCAGACAAAGGAGCACCCCTATGTGCGCAGAATCATCCACGTGTTACCCAGTGGACTTGCAGGAAGGACCGAAGTCCTAAATTTGCAGCAATCCGGGGAAACGCCAAAATTTATTTTTGGCTTGTGGTTTGAGGGGAAAGAAACAGCACGGATGGGCATGGCGGAGATAGCAATGGTATGGACTTAGAGTCCAAGCCCCTCTCCCACATTTCCCGGGGAAAATAAGAAAAAAATCTATTCTCGTGAAACTTTTATGACCGCGGGAGAAATGTGAACTCTTTTGCCCCAAATTTTAGAGTCCCCCGGGGATCACAAAGCGCATTGTCGTCTGTCAGCTCGTATGTCCCAGCCCTGGGTGGCGTCCTTTAATCCCGATCTATCTAGAAAAGGACTTGGGGGGTTTAAAATCCCCTCCCAAGATTACTTGTCCGCCCGGATCTAAAAAGATTTTTGTTGACGAAGAAATTTTGTTTTTGGATAGATTGGGGAAATAACATTTCCCAGTGGTTGAGGTACCCTGTAGCGATATTTTTGAAAAAATTATCTGCCCCCTTCATCTTTTACCTCTTCCTCATGAGATAACCAATCCCTTTCGAAAAAAAAGGGGCCACCCCTCTTGATTTGAAAAATAGTTTGGCCATGGGGCAGGCCCAAACCGGGGGGGCACCCGAACCCACCTTGTTACCCTTTCCCTCCATGGGTTTCTTGAAAAAAAATTTATATCGGGTTTTGAACCTTTTAAAAATGCACGCTCCCCTTTTTTCCTTTTAATAGGAGTGTTGTCCTGCCAAATTCCAATTAATCAGCCTATTGGGCCCCCTTCCCCAGATGACCACTCCATAGCCCCACCCGTCATGTTACACCCCTCATCACTCCCGAAAAGTTTTTTTTTCCCAATTGCCCAAATTTCCCCCTTGTCCCAGCGAGCAAAAGGGGCACATTGTCCTGTGTTAGGTCTTCTGGGTCAGGAACCACAACCCTTTATAATCCTCCCCCCCTTAGGGGCCCAACCCGGAGAACAGAGCACATACATTCCACAATGTTAATAACTAACAAGTTAAAATTTTTTTACCCCAAAATTTTGGGCCCTGGAAGTTGACCACACAGTCTGAACAACGCTGCATCTCAGAGCAAATCAGTGGGGTCACTAGTCCAAAATTTCCCCTTTGTCTCCCTAAATGATCATGACCTTTAGCAAACCCTCTCAAAGGGAAAGGCGCCCAGCTTGGCGGGGGTTTTTAAAAATCATCTCCTTCCCTCCACCTTTCTTTTAGCTTTGAGGGTACAGAAATGAAAGCTATCCCCCCCTCATGAGATGCCTGCAAATGGGTGAAAGCTTTTTTTTTTTGGGGCCCCACTTTCAGAGAAATCTTGGGAACAAAAGAGTTTGATGCCCTCACAAAAAGAAGTCCGCCCTATAAGCCCTCAGCAACTTCCCCCTTTAAATTTCCCAATTGAGGTATTTAGCTATGCCGGCGTGGTCTCGCATTCCTCTCCCCCTCCTGTCTCTGCGGTCCCAGCCCATGACTCTTTCAATAACATACTGTCGGGAACATCGATATCAAGGGTTTTGGGAAGTTCTCGTGAGGAAAGGAATCAGGGAGTCACCTTGGGTGGATTCGGGATCCCCCCGAACGGGATTATTCCCCTGTGCGTTCTCCCGATCATATCCGTTCTCTTTAAAAAGCCTCAGTTTCCCTGCCCGCACAAAAGGGTTGTTCCCCATTGGGAAATGGTGACTTAAAAATTCACCTTGTTCTCAAACTCCACTATTTTCTTGTATTAGCTGTAATCTTGTTAAAACAAAAGCTGATCATAATTAGAGCCCAAACGTTATCCATCATGGGCATATCATCTGGAGACCTTTGGGGATGGCGGCAAATTAATGGCTCATTGCCCTGTGGGGGCCCTCGGGGCTAGATGGAATTTCCCGGGGCGAGGCTTCCCCTTCCTAAGGATGGGCCCCGGAGAGGCGGGTTCTCCATCACGGCCCCTGGGGGGGTGCCCTGAGCCTAATTGGGCCCTTTGTTTTGGATTTTTTGGGGGCCCCCTTTTTACGCGCTATGCCCCGCCTTTTTTGGGGGAAACTGTGCCCCGGGCGAAGAGGGTTTGGCGTGTATTTCCTTTGGTTGGGTTTTGGATAGATATTTGTCCATCCCCCCGTTACAGAGGGACAAGAGAGCGGGGGGTGTTGAAAGATTTTTTTGGGAGAACAGGGGGGAGTATCTGCAATAAAAAATCAATAAAGTGGGGGCACCTCTAACTACCCCAAATATGCCCGCAGTGTTGTAGCTTCACAACACCCAGAAAAAAAATTTAAACTTTTCACAGTGAAAACCAGCACACCCCAAATTACATCACAAGGTAGAATGCGGGTCACCAGCGTCCCGGGGTGTGTGGTTTTCCCAAAAGGGGACATTTTAGCTAGTTAAGCAGTCAATTACACGCTCCCTCATTGTGCAATATGTCGGCCCCTGGAGATGTTGGGGTTTTGTCGGCAGGGGGGTCAGGAGCTGGGGGGCGACACTGTGTATTGGGGCCCCCACCAAGAAATAAAAGGGGGCCAAGTTTCCCGCCGTCACTGATCCAGTGGAGCATAAAAAATCCAGAAAGTCCTCTCCTCTTAAAAAACGAGCACCGGCCGTGCGGAAAGTCCACCCCCAGCTTTGGAGATAAACCCCACACCCCAGCACCGGCCCGGGGCAGGCACCGTCCCTCTGTGTCCCCGGGGCAGGTCGTGCGGAAACCCCGGGCCAAGATGGGGCTGTCCACCGCCCGGTCACAGTCCTGCCGTCCAAGGGCAGAGGTCTCCCTCATCCCTCCGCCAGCCACCACCTCCTTGCTCTCCCGCCTGCCGCCTGTAACCTCGTTGGACGTGGTTTACCACCCGGTCCGGGGGTCGGGTACCGCCGCAGCCGTCCCCTACCTCCGGCTTGGAACCCGGCGGCGTCCGCAGCTCCGTCTCCCAAGCCGTGCGGTCCGCTTCCCAGCTGCGGGCTCCTCGGTGCTCACCCCTGCCGATCACCTCCCTCCACCGGCCTCGGCGCCCTCGGGATGCCCACGTCTCCCGTCGCCCCTTCTCGGGTTTCTGGTTCCTCCGCTGCGCCCATCGTGCCTGGCCCCCTTCGGGAGAAGGAAAAAAAGGGGGCGTCGGGTCACCGCCCGTGTGCCGGGGCTTAGCCGGTTTATTGGCGCGTTTTTGCCTTCTCTCCCGGGTGGGGCGTCGCTGCAATCCTCCGCGGGAGTCCCGGGCCCGGGGTTTGGAGCGACCTCGCTCCTTGACTTTCCGTTGGGTAGGTGCGCCTTCGCTGGCCCCCTTCTGCCCCTCAGGGTAAGCGTTTGGTGTCTTTTTTGCGGGCGTGAGCCCTGATTTGTGCCGGAAAATAGCAGTTTTGGGTCTGGAGCGGGAAAAAACCAGGTTAAAATGCGGCTAATCAGTGGTTTTCCCCCCCCGGGAAATCTAAAATTTTTTTTTTCTTGGGGCACACAGCAGAGAGTCAGAAAAGCAAAAAAACCCCCTGAACGGTCTCTCAGATGCAAAGGCTATTTTTTAAGGGCAATTTTATAACTCTGGGCCCCAGAAAAAAGAGAGATGGCCCGGCTGTTGCACCTCTGTAATTTTACTGTAGTTTTAATACAGCTAGCCCGGGGCCGCTGTATTTGGAACCCCAAGAAAAACATGGAAAAGGCCCCCACAAGTCGGTACTTCTTCCCCATTTTTGGCCACCCTTTTTTGAACCACTAATAGGAATGGGATAGGAAATATTTTTAAAAGGGGTCCCGACTTGTTTAAAAAAAAAAAAAAGTTTTTAACAGTCTTCACCGATCTGATTTTTCTACTGCTCCAGTTGCTACCAGGAAACGTCACTCAGCAGTACTTCCTTAGTGACTGGTGGAGCGGGATTTCTTTACATTTCCTGGTTTCGAGAGGGCCAGTAAGTGGATATCGGTAGTGTTGGAATAGCAGCGGGGGGGCAATGGTGAGGTGAGTAAAGCTAGTTTATTTTTTTAACCCGTCTGCCCTATGTAAAAAAAAAAAAAAAAAATTTTTTTCAAGGGCAACTTTTAAGTATTTTATAAAATATGGGATATATATAAATTTATAATTTTTTATATATGAATAAATATTTTTTTTTTTTTTCAGAAACGGTTTTTCCCAAACTTTGAAGTAAATCATCCTGAGATCTGTAAATGGCCATTTGAAATCAAAAAGGTGGAGATGCCTTTTAAAGGGGTTTTTGAAACAAGTAAAATTGACGTGGGGGTCGCATATTTAAAAATTTTAACCCTTCATCATTATTTAAAAAATTCTCTGTTTTCAATGTTTTTGTCTTTGGCTTCCCTTTAGTGATCCCGTTTACAGTCCAGGGTAAAGACCAGGGCTGAGAGATCCTTAGCCTGGCCGGCGCTCAGAATACTCTCTTTTCAGGCGCTATGAGTTTCAACCCCCAAAGCTGTCATTACTCCCTCCTCTGTGCTCCTTAGTAAATTTTCAAACAGTGCAAATAAATAGGAAAAAAAACAAGAGGTTTGTCATTATAAAGAGAAAAAAATTAACAGGTTTGGTTCCTGCAGGGTTTGAACCCAGGACCCTTGTACCATGAGGGAAAAAATTTAAACCCTTTTAGTACATTGTAAATACTTAAGCTCTATACTAAACAGACCCTTTTTTTGATTAAGGAGGAAAGGCCTGGTGATGTCATCCTCTGGGGCACAGAATGCAATTCAAACAAACACAAGCCCCCCTTTTGATACACAGGCTGGTGCGGATGTATGAAAAGAGATTGTGGCAAAACCCCCTTTAAAAATTAAATGTTTTCAATAATAACATTTCTCCGTGGGGCCCAAAAAGAGGCAACGGATATAACCGCATTTTTTTCTAAATTCTTTCCCTTTTCTGCTCCACATCATGCCGGACCCAGGTAAGCAGAGCATTTAGATTGTTTTTCACGGAATATTAATCATCACTTGCAAGTTTAGCAATTTTTGCCCCCCGGCAAAAAAAAATTCTTATTTCTTATTACTTCCAGA
Source organism: Phyllomedusa bahiana (assembly GCA_025379985.1). Lineage (NCBI taxonomy): Eukaryota > Metazoa > Chordata > Amphibia > Anura > Hylidae > Phyllomedusa > Phyllomedusa bahiana. The sequence goes on from JAODAL010083475.1 coordinate 10,435, forward strand.
AAGTTCCTGCAAACAAAAAGTAGGGTGAAACACAAGTTTCTACTTAAAAGTACAACAAATCCAGAATTTGCAGGGAAAAAGATGACATTTTTTAAAAAATGGGCCACGGGGGGTGCGATTTTACTTATAGGGGTTGTCCGTTTCCTATAAAAAATAAATAAGCTCTCATTTTCCCCATAAAAAAACAAAAACAAACCCCAAACCCCTTTCCCATTTTCCCTTTCTCCTCTATTTTAGTATTGGCTCTCTTGGTGTTCGTTTTTCATTTCTCTTCTCTAAACAGGGGCGTCACCTTTCACCGCTATTGGGGCCTAGCAGTAAAAAACCTCTTTACCCGGGAAAAAAGGGCAAAGGGCCTTTTTTTTGAAGCAGGGGCAATCTGCTAAGACTCACTTCCCATCTTGATGGAGAGAATTTTGGGTTGCTGACCCCTAGACCCAGTGATTAAGCTGGATCAAATATACTCCATATTCATTACACCCTTCCTCTGTTATTCCTTCTGAAATGTATTACTGAACTTCAATGGGCGTTCCATTCCAGTTTGAAGTGCTAACAAACGCATGATTGGACGATGTCAGATGTGCAGGACAAACCACAATTGGTAGCATCCCCGCCCAAATTTTGTATTAATTCCTGAAAGGAAAAAAGAGGGAAACCCAAACAGGATCTAAGGAAAAAAGGCCAGAATTATTATTTCATAGAGAATCAATTTTGATCAATAACAAAAAAAATTTCAATGAAACCCACGTCAAATGGCCCCAGGGCCCCCGTTTTTTAATCATAGGGGGGTGAAAAAAAAAAAATTCCGT